>LPNX010523999.1:0-18292 GCA_001517045.1 Pseudotsuga menziesii
TATATTATTTATCCTAACTTAGGAACATTAATTAATTAATTGGGTCCACTAGTACCATTGGGTCCACTTGGCCTAATGGGGCCACATGTACCAGTTACTAGAGTGTGGATAACTCCACTAGAGGTTAACTACCATTTATTGCATGTGATGCATCAGTTTGGATGCCTCCAAGACCAATCCCTACATTTTAGGAGACACTGGGAGTCTTGGCACCAATCTCCTTCAGTTAGTTGGATTTGGAACTAGTTAGTCTTAGTTAGCCCCGATTTACTTTCAGTTAGTTCATAATTAGTTAGCTAGTGCAAGCCTTGCATGGATAATGCATGGTTGCATGTGGAGTAGGCGCTTTTCCCACCTACAACATTCAGTTGCACTGAGTTCACTAGCTATCACTGATTGATTAAGTTGGTTGGACATCTGGGAGTTGACTTATTGGACTCTGATATTGATTGAGACACCATGAGTTAGATACAATCACATCCAGTGGATAGATTCGAATCCATCCCTAATTGATTCAAATTCTTTTCCTATGTAAACTATTGTAACACTAGATATTATAATTGTGAATTATACTATAAATTCTTGAGCAATACTCATCCATTTCCTATGTGGTCTTTTTTGTTCAGTTTGTATCTTCATTCTCCATTTACTGCAAACATTATTAGAACTATCTTCTGGAAGATCTAAATGGCATTCAAATTCTAATATCATAGGGTGTGACTCTTAAAAATCTATTTCTTCAACTCTTGCATGACCATCACTGGCATCAGGACCATCATGGAACATAAAATATAAAATAACCAATTTGTGCTCTAACCAAGGAACCACGTTGAGCTCAATACTCATCAATCTAATTTCTCCATGATCATACCCTAGATTTATATCCCATAATATTAAGGCTCCAATAGCATAGAAGGGTAGAAATCCCTATCCCTACACGAAGGGCCATCATAATTATCATTTTCCTTAGTTGTGGTGACATTGACTAGGATTCTACCATTTCCCCAATCTTGTTATACCTTATGGGCCTTTCACCCTTTTACCTAAATTTAAATACTGTGCACATAAAATTAAAACAAAAAAAACCTCTATTTGAACTGTAGACCTCAACCGTTTGATGCCTTTGAACTCAAAGAGGCTATTTGGTCCCTTGACCTCGAATACTTGACCTCATTTCCGTGGTTGGACACAAGGCTAATTGCAAATTTGAGATGGTGGGGACTTAATAATAGAGGTTTTCTTAAGGAGGGTACACTTGTACAAGAGTCACACCAGTTTGAAGAAGAAAGTAAAGATTTCAGCAATTTATTTTGTGGCTCCATTATTTACCAATGTTTCATATACAGATCTAAACATTCAAGAAAAGGATGCACCTAATAAAAGAATCATGGGTGTGATACTACTTTTGAAGGAGGGCACAACTCTCACTTCCGACGGTTAAATTCATTTCCTAAGAAATAGGGAGTTTGTATCATATTGAAAGAAACGCGTGGTTGCTATAGAGGGAATTTTTCCATTTGGGAAGAACACAGCCCCTTTGTGGAGAAACTTGGACACTAGGGCCAACGATAACTGTGTTCATTGTCAATTCTTAAAAAGAAGAGAGATGATCTTAGAACTGGGTATTTCTGTTAAAAAATAGTGTACTAAGGACTGAATATATAATATTTTTTATTGCAAAAATGCTCGCTACAGGAAGGCAGGAAGAGGGCATATTCAGAGTTGGCTAGGGCCATTGGATGGGAGAACTTGCACTTCGTATTCATCATTGGAATTTGAGGATAGAGTATCCATTGCTAGGAGGGAATGGTTTGAGAATTTAGAGGGGGCATAGCATCCAAGTCTAGGGCATTTAAATCATGACCTTGGTTAAATAATATCTAAACCATTATAGAGATATTGTGACCAAGGGGGTGCATTCCACTGTGCTAAATATAGCCACAAAATAACTGATATACCACTGCTATTTGTTCACAAATGGACTAAGAAAGAGTGTTGGGGGATTCTCTTTCCCCCACAGTTTGCTAGCTACAATAACAAGAGAAATTGAACTATAAGGAGAACTCTGTAGCTGAAAGAGGCATTGGGTATCAATAGTAACCTACAAGTCATACCATACAACAAATCATATTGTTAATTCTAAGTTTTTAAATGCTTTCATAAAAGTCTAGAATTATTTCTGCTATTTTCTTGACATGTAATCTTTTTTTGATGATTGGGTGCAATATATTATTCTTGGATGCCAATTTTTTTTGTGTATGCAAATTGTTTTACAAAAATATAAAACCAGAGATACACTAAACCCATCAACCGTAACTAATCAAGAGTATTTCTCTCCCTTAGAATAAATGTGGGGTTCACATGAGCAATTGCAATTTTAAGTTTCCCTTCAAGATGGAAACCATGTACCCTAGGTTATCATTGTGTCTCTCTAACATTTGATCCATATTCCATACCATGGTTCATTTAATCATGTTAATCTTCAACTATGACCTATGTAAATATTAAATTTTCTAGATGGCAGAGACAATGATACAATAAATATGTTGGATGCTACTCCCATTATAGAACCTATATTCCAGGAAAGTCAATAGTATTTCCCCCCTTGGAATAAATGTGAGGTTCAGTGGAGTATAAGAAGTGTATAACTTCATCATTATCTGTCAATAAATTGATCCACAGTACATACCATGATACATTTAATAATTTTAACCTTAAACTTGGCCTTGGTTAAAGTTTAAAACATTTTTTCTGGATCGCAGAGATGGTGATAATAGGATCAATATGTCTTGGAAGGCTACTGCACTACAAAGCCTCTATTACAGAAAATTCAATAGTATTTCTAACCCTTGGAAGAAATGTGGGGTTCACTGGGGCAATTACATTTTTAGAAGGTAGGACTCTGACTGGATAATATCCAAGCATAGTCCTAGCAGGACTTAGAGCTTCTCTTGCAGCACTTGCAGATCCAAATGGCCATAAGAAATCAAGAATTAACTTTGAATAAATATTTTCTTAATATTAACAGATCATTCATGAAATTATGAAATGTGAGACTCACTTTCATTATTAAATTCTACAAAGGAAAAATGAAAAACTGAGTTAGGATCACCACACACATGGAAATCAACAACCTGCAGTGGAAAGAATGTTTATACTTCAAAACCAGTGACTAGAATTTGATTATAGAATGATTTTTTTGTATTTTACTCCATTGAAGAAATATTGGCTTTGAATGCAAAGAAACTAACCTATCCACAATTGATAAACAAAGATGCATGTTTCTCTTCCGTCACCTTGATCATTCCATTAGAGATAACAAAATGATGTTAGCATTTTCTATACAAAGAGAAATCCATATTCTTTAACAAAACAGTGAATATTTAAAGTACTACTCAAATTTACTTACATATATACTAGGACAAACAAAATGATGGCATTAAGCCTCTGTATATCTACTAGTTCCATGGCATATTTACAAACTATAAGATTCTATTATTGACTAAGAAAAAACGACACTATATGCAGTGGTTCCATGTCATATTCATCTGAGGGAGAAACAAATTATATCTTATAATAGGAGCCAATAACTACAGGTGCTAAGAAGATGCAACCGAGAGAGAAAAGAGTTATTTAATGACTTGATATAGACCACAACTTATATTACAATATTATTTCTACTAAATCAACGTTGGCTTCTATGGGTTCTTTCCCATCCTGTGTAAAAAAATTATGACTTTTATCTTCCTACTGAAAATAGTATCCACACTTCTTGTGTATTTACGAGCTGACCCTAATCATTATACTAGTAAATTAATTTTCCCCATTCAGTTTCTCTATAACAATGCAATTCATAGCTAATTCATACAATAACCTAGACGAAAATAATCTACTCAAATAAATTTTACTTCCACATTCTGTAAAGTTTGGCTGGTGACCATACCATGATCTGAAGTTATCTCCCCTTCCTTTGTTTATAGATAGCAATGTATTCAGAAAATAGTCTGGAATAAAATATCCTTCCCTAATCAATAAGTTTCCTCATTGTTTTCAATACTTCTTGGTACCACGAACTATGATCTAAGTTGAAATTTATGATCTGAGTTCATTAACATTTTCTTACTACACGAGGTCTAGTTCCTACTCATGATATCATTGAATTTTTTGAAAAAGAATGTGCTACATCGATTTCTATATTTATGTAGATGACCTAATTACCCAAACTATGCACAAGGTTGAGCACATTTGTGTTTTCCTCTAGTAAATAAGGCCTGGTTTATTTTTTTATCCTATCACCCTTAATAAGTCCGATCTTAATTTTCCATCTCTAAAATATTTAAAATATCCATACTCTGTGTAATCATCCACTGATACAGACAAGAAAAACCTACTAATCCCAATCCACAGTGTAGTTTTATTGGTTTTGATTCCTAGATAATCAAGCCATCTTATACATTTTTGTGCATAACTAGAAATCGGCACACCAAATTTTTTTATCAGTTAATCTGCTTGAGTGCTTCAAACCAGGTTAATTATCTTCTATGTATACAATTTCAATTGTGTATGGTTCATTTTAACTTGTTTGTGTTTCCCATGGTCTACCAATACATAATGAGATTGTTCTATGCAATGGATTCTAATCCTCATTTTTTTTGTGCAGAACGAGCAAAAGGAAATTTCTGAATTATTATTTCTGACCTTTATTTATGTTTTGTCTAGCGCCCTACATTGCTTTAGCAAACAACTATAGTACTTGGAAAATTTCTGCATTGGAAGATTGTGTCAACATGAACATGGATAAGTTCAAGAGTGTGGGATCTCTATATTTTTTATTTCATCTTGAGGAATTAGTGCTGCTATTTAGTGAAAGTTATTTGATGGGACAAATAATAAAGTTATTATATCCTACAACCTTTGTTTCTATTGAGTGTTCTCTGGGATTGCTTTCTTATATTGCTCTTTTATCTATTCATATTGCACTAGATCATTGTTGAGGGAACATGAAAGCTATGTTTATGTTTTAAAGGATCAAATGACAATCGGGTATATTTGCAATTTTGCAAGATAGTAATTTGGGGTTAGTCAAGCAAGTTTTGTCATCTCATTATAAACATAATATTCATAGACTGACAGAAACATATTTGACCCTCTCTCTTCCAGACATAGGAAGTATGGTATAGTTGGAGACTGCCAAGTAGGTTGAGATGCATGTTCTTCAAATGGTACTTCACATTTATTCTAAATGTATCTTGGATTTTTGTGTGAAAAATGTTTCCCATTCCTCAATTGTTTCAGTTATTCCATTTTTAAATGCTTTTTTCTTATGCTATAGAGCGATGTTCCAATTGAAGTAGGCTCTAATTGTTCCTTTTTATAATAATATTTTATTCAGATTCAATATGGTGATATCTTTGCAACCATAAATCAAAAATATGGGATGGTGAGTTTCAATGAGGATCTTGAGCAATCCAAAACATGCTATATGACTGAATGTAAAGATACTGTGATTTGATGGTATGCTTTGTTTAGAAAATCTAATTACTTGCGTAATTAAACTATTCAGTTTTGCCATGTATAGTTGGATTTATTTGCCTCATTGTAAATAGAAATTCTCTATGTTGCAATAGCTATTAGCTGTCATTTTCATTTGTTCTTGATTTTTTTATTATTATCTTTTTTGTTAACCTTTCTTAATAGTGCCTAGCATCCTTTTCATAATTTGTTAATCAACTGGAAATAGATGATATATGTGTGAATACGATTTGAAATGATATAGCCATCCTTGTTCCTAAATATTTAAGTTTATTCCATCTAGTGTTGTTCTTATACATAACACCAGATAGTTTGTTCTTAGTTGATTACTTTTCAACTGAAAAAAAAAATATTACTATGAGAAGTTTCTATATTGTTGTGATTCTGCGATATAAGGGGATTGGTTGTACCTTTTTATTTCTGAGAAAATAAAACATTGTATTTGATATCTCTAGAAATAAATCAAAATATACATTATATGAGTTTGATGGCTCTTGTTTTTAAAATCTAAAATTGTCTAGGTCCTAGCTTTGTATCCAAATACTAGTCTCGGCACAAACATTTAGTCTTTTTAAGAGACTATCCCAGATTATTACTTCATTACTACTTAACACTCATGTAAGGACACTAGGGAATTAACCTTTCAAAACTTTATTCCAATAGAGATCGAATCAACAAAGAGTCAGAAAATGGTAATGAGAGACTCATACATGAGTTCATCTAAACTGCATGTACCTATATAAGTCAATGAATGATTTGTGTGGTAATATTTTAACCAATATATTGCAAATAGTAGTTTCTCAAAAATATTTCACTAAATATAAGACTTGTGGTTCCCATTCACAAGTCTTGGCAATATTCTTGTGGCATTGACTATAAATACAAACTGCAACCTCTATTACTCAGATGTTTCTATGTGTCACTATTTTCTTTTTTGGTTGTCGTTTCTTTTTTGTCTGTATAACGATAAGTTAGTGAAGTTACTATAGCTAATAGTTCCAACTGAAATCCATTTTTTTGGGTGAACAACAGTTTCTTGAAGATTATTTTCTCACGTGGCTTCGTGGGAACTCCACTTAGGATCAGGTTCTAATGATGGCACAATCAACCAATATGGTCACGTTGTATGCAGTATTTGACTTATCTCTCATAGATGGTGGTGTTATATGACTCACTGGACTTCACTACCATACCTTGAGGATCATGAGGAAGAAGAGGGATGGGATCTTGATTTATTGGCTTTTCTCAATAGTAGTTTTAGAACTAGATCATAAGATTGGAATAATAAAGACAGCTTATTTCCCTAACCTAAGCAGATGTTGATTTAAGAGGATCAGATTGTAGACTTTCCTTGTTTTGTTTTTGATTTTGAAACAATGCCTACTCTAATATCAACTCAATGTCAAGGAAAGCCTTTTGTTTAGGGAGAAAATTATTCTAACCACAAGGATATTATTTTCCTATCCTAAGGAGATGCTGATTTAAGAGAACCAAATCATATATTCTCCTTTTTTAGTCACTAATCCTAAGATGATGCTTGATGAAATATTAGTGAAGTGTGAAGGACAACCTTCAGTTCCGAGAGAAGATGATCTTTTTCGCAACAAGGAGGTGATAGCAGTTGTTGTTATTTCCTAACAGGGGAATCTGTTGACTTATTAATGATTTTAGAGTGGAATTTTATTCTGCACTTGATTTTCAATCTAAACCTAGGGATGATATGAACCTCCAGCTTTAAAATATTTAGGAACCATATTTCGTATTAAAACTTTCATAAGCTGGAGGTGCATATAAAAATAGGATATAGATGGGTCTCTGCTAATACTTATAAAAATATGATCAGAAACAATGGTCTACTGTCTAACCTAAACTAATAGGACATACCATCTTTGGCTTGCCTAAATTGCACTGGTGCTACTGAACTTGAATACTTTTCACTTGTTGACTGATGTTGAGTAGATGTTGAGGTAGCAGTGTCTTGCATTCTGATATATCCACGGTTCCTCTATTCATATAAACTACCCTTGAAAAGCATTACTGCCACACAAACTCTCTTCTTCTGAAACCAGCACCCATCAAAAGAACCTCACAACATCTCCAACTTCCTTATTAGCTATCTTCTTCACCAATCCCAACTACCAAAACTTTGTTTCTGTTGTGTTTATAAGAGCATCAGGGCCATCTCCCATCCCTCAATTGATGTAAAGAAGATCTCTTTCTCCTCTTCTTCTTCACAAATGTCGAGGGATGGCATATCAGTTTACAAAACCAATCAGATCTCTATTTTCAGTTTAGATTTTTGTGCTTCCAGCTGTACCAATCAAACCATGGATAATTGATCTCTCATTCTGCAAAAATATTTTTCAAATTCTAATATCACCCACCAATAAAATTTTAATAGATTACTCAATTCACAACCTAATCTTCACAATAGAGATGACTGGCATCCATACTAAATAATCGGCTTTGGCTACTCCAGGGACAGACACCTTTATCAGAAATAGCAGTTGATGCTTTGTGGAGTTTTTCTTTCCAATTCTTATGAGTCAATATATCCAGAGTTCCTCTACTCATATAAAATTCCCTTGAAAAGCATTAATTCCACAAAAACTCTCTTCTTCTGAAACCAACACCCTTCAAAAGAACGTCACAACATCTCCAACTTCCTTATTAGCTATCTTCTTCACCAATCCCAACTTCCAAAACTCTATTTCTGCTATGTTTAAAAGAGCATCAGGGCCATCCCCCATCCCCCGATTGATGTAAAGAAGATCTCTTCTCCTCTTCTTCTTCACAAATGCCAAGGGATGGCATATCAGTTTACAAAACCAATCAGATCTCTATTTTCAGTTCATATTTTTGTGCTTCCAACTACACCAATCAAACCATAGATAATCGATCTCTCATTTTGCAACAAGATTTTTCAAATTCTAAGATCAACCACCAATAAAATTTTAACAGATTACTCAATTCACAACCTAATCTCCACAATAGAGATGACTAACATCCATACTAAGTAATCAACTTCCGCTGCTCCATGGATAGACACCTTTATTAGAAATAGCAGTTAATGCTTGACAAAGTTTCTCTTTCCAATTACTCTGAAGAAATCCCTCAGGATTTGGTTCTTTGACCCGTTTCCTATTATGAGGTGAAACACCGTCACACTGATTTCCATCTCTTTGTTTTCCATTGGTCAATCTAGGGGTTGGAGGACTTCTCACAATTGGAAAGCCATCAAAATGAATCTTTCTAACAACTAAATATGAGAATAATTCTTAGAAATTATATTGGGTAGCTTGGTGCTAGTGTTTTTAGTAATGTTGAAAGTTGAAACACGTTTAATGTAATTGATTACTAAAAAAATATTTGATACAATATAGTGTAAACTTAGGATTTGGATATTCAAAATGAAAAATGAGCTTTGGGTGTGTTTATGATACCTTTGCTCCTCAAACCTCATTAGCTCTTGGATAAATTCCTTTGGTTATACTCTGGTCAAATAAGCTTATCTATGGTATCTAACATGTCATCGTGGTCACCTTGGTCTTCAAAATATAGGATTTGGTTTTTCTTTTACAAGTAGATGCAGGTTTTGGTTCATTGATTTCATTTTTTTATTGATTCTTTTGTAGTGGTTTATGTGCTTCTATTGACCTTTAGGCATTCACCTCTGAGTTGAAAAATAAGTTGTCAGCCAAATGTCAAGGAAAGGATGAAACTGACTTTACTCGGGAAATGAAAGAGATATGTAAGGAGTATGATGATAAAGGTACAGTGAAAGAGGAATTTATGCCAGATATTGATGATGGGAAGTCCAAATCATGTATTGATGAAATATTGAAGGATTCTGTAGAGAAAGTATAGTTTACAAAAAATGATAAAATCCAAGAAGCAACTAACCAGTCAGAGCAAATGTTGAAAATGCAAAAAGATACATCTAATCAAATGCATTATCATACTTTTCCCAAGAAACATGATATTAATAGGGAAGTACATAGGCAGGAAAACTGATAAAAGACACATGAGGTAGGTGAGAATAAGGAAAATCTTGCTACATCCCTGATATCATCTGATAAGAAAGACATGAAGATGCTCAATTCAGTTCAGGTTGGGATTAAAAAGAGAAGTTCATTATCAAAATCTAAATCCAACAATATGAGGTCCATACTAAAGATAAAGAATCCAACAAGCCATTTTGAGGACCAGTTAAGGTCTAATGTTGCTTGTGCAGTGCCTACAAGCCAGTTTGAGAACCATTTGAGGTGTGACTTTTCTGGTGCAGTGTCTTTAATAACTGAGCCAGAGTTGATGAAAACCAAGATAGATTTTAAAAGGTCATAAGAGAGTGAAAGCAATATTCATAATGATGGAGACAATATTTTGAATTTTTCTTCTTATGTTGAAGAAATTAGGATACAATCACCAGATACAGGCATTATTTCAGAGCACACCATGAGTGAAAAGCAGTTTGGTCAAAAAAGGAAAAGCATGAAAAATAAATTGGAGGTTCTCGATTAGTGTCCGAAATTAAGTTCCTTGATCGTAGAACTATAGTGATAGATAACATTGTTAGCAATTCTAAATCTTTTAAACATGGAAACACTAAAGAGAGCATTTAGGCTTCAAACTGTAAAGAAAATTTGAAGGGTGAAAAAGATTTTGAAAATATTCATGAAAATTTGGTTCCTAATGTCAAAGATCATGTGCTTTCTACATTTGTGACTAAAGACAATGAAGTTAGGGTAGTTCCAAACACTTCTTTGCATCAGAATTCCATTCTGAAGAAGAAAAGAAATCTCTTGAAGAAACATAATTCAGGGTTATTAACTCTACCAGAGAGATCAAATAATCAAATAAAGATAAATATTTGCATGAAAGAAGAAAATGTTCTTGAAGTATTATCTGGAGTAGATCATCGAAATAAAAGAACACGGATCAAGGAAAGGAAACATAAACTTAACTTTGATGAAAATTTGCATTTGGTAAAAAGGGAAAGAATTGAAGCTGAAGATGAAACCAAGAAAATTGTGGAAGGCTCCAATAAAGGAGGCATAGCAAGTGCCAATGATAATAATGGAGAAAATATGGCATCGAATAATTCTTGTGTGTTAAATGAATGCCATTTGAGAACTAATAATATCTTAAGTTCTAACAGTCTTGAAACTGATGGTTATTTCCCACATGGGAAGATGTCTTCAATTTTTATGGAAATACCTATGTGTTTGCCACCAAAGGCTGATAAATATTTTTTGAGAAGTATCCTACCGAGTGATGAAGCTTCCCTTCCTCCCTCTAAACGGTGTCAACGGGCTCAAGAAGCTATTTCTACATGTGTTGTAGATGTTGCAACTGCTTTAGTGGATCCAGTGGCAACTGGTGTGACTGGACATGATGATGCATAAAATATTTATGCAGATGAAAAATCTTATACTAAATTATTTCATACTGACAAGAAGTCAGTTAATGGAAGTGAGGAATGTGTCAAAGTAGACACATTGATCCAAAAAGAAACAATAGAAACAGGAGGTAGTGAGAAACCTGTCGTGTCTTGAGATTCATATCAATCCTTTATAAGGTTTTCTTTAGAACCTGCTAAATGGGTAGAGGAGAAGCAGATGGATCCATGGTTTGAAGTTTCAATGTCCTCTAAGCATATGTATAAATGGCAGATTGGAGATAAGGATGAGAGGAGTACACATGCTAAAATGTCTATTGAATCATTTATTGATCCAAAAATGGAAGAACAAAAGCTACAGAGCATGACTGCACTAGTGCTTCCTTTTCCAAAGAAGAAAGATGTTTCAAATAAAGCTTCAAGGAAAGACATTTCAATCAGCACACCTCCTATCAAGGCTTATGTTGCAAAAAAGGGTGTGGTTGAGCAATATGAATACAGGTTAAAGGGCATCAGGGTGAAGAAATATTGTGCGAACCCGGCAAAGAAAAATAGTAGAGGCCTTAATAAATATCTTGGGAAGTCTGGCTCAGAGAAATTTAATGAAGGAAAATTAGCTAAGTATTTGTATGTTCACAAGCATGAGCAAGTTTCCCCTATAAAATCTAGCACTGAACCTTCATCAGAAAAGGTGACAGGTTCATCAAAATTTAAGGGGAAGATAAACGGTACTATATCAATGAAATTGGATGATGTGTCACTATCTATAGAGTTTCATTTAGAAAAATAAAACAAGCTTAGACAAGTGTAAGTCTTATATTAATTCAGTTGTGTTTCAAATTACATTTTTCTACCTTTTGTTTTTATATTTAGATGCCCAATTATTAATGTTCATATTGTCCTTCCTTTGTTGTTCTTAGCATTTTGGCTTATGTTACAGGTATGATGTTGCAAAATAAGTAAAACTTAGAACTATTTCAAATGATTCTGACCTTGCTACCCCATCTATATCTATGAAGAATCTTATAGCAGTTACAAAAGCTAAGCAAGAACAAGCACGTTCTGCAGGTTTGCCATATTTTGTTTCGATTGAAAAAACTGAGAATTCCATTCTATTTATTTCCAGTCCTTCACCAATCCGAGGGATTAGTTCAAATCACAGTTCACCACTCCAACTTCACTTAGATGGTGAGGCAACTGAGGATATAAAGGATGCCATTTCCCATACAGAATCAAGAAGTCCCATAGTTAATGTGCAACAGTGGGGTATTCCAAATACGATGGATATGGAATCAAGTGAAGAACATAAAATAAGCTCAGTGTGAAAATTAGTTGGAGGGACACTAAGTGGGGATATAGGAGCAACAATTTCCAGGGACACATTTGAAGGAATGCTAGACTCCGTTGTCAAGGATGAAGGAAAGTATTGGCAGGGCATCGCGTCATGCTATTGGCTGTTTAAAATATAGCCTTGCTGGTGAGGTAATCTTGATATATGTTATTTTTTAGTATGGTAAACAAACATCTCATTTAATTTTTGCTTACTGTGGTTTTTCTACTTTTGGAAAATTAATGATGAAAATTGTCAAGGATTAGAGTGAAGAATGAATATCTTGCATGTGGATCATTTTTGCATTCATAGTGACTTCTGAGAATCATATACATTGGGTATTTTTCCTTGCATTAACTTGTTTGTCAATGTATTTTTAGTTAGAACTTGAAACCTCTTACATATGGATGTGGATACTATATCAAAAGACCAAACTAGTTTCTTCAACAAGATGCATAGTATCCCCTTCCATTCTCTACTACCCAATGGTCTCTTGTTAGCCATGGGATTTAACTATCCTCCATGGAATTTATTGTATTGGATTGTATGAGCACAAAAAAATATAAAAACGATACATGATTACACTCACATTCTAATATCTATAATGTATTTTTTATAAACCACTCTACAATATTAGGATCTAGGTGAAACTCTGCCACCTATTCTGCATGATGACTTGCATTGATTTAGAGGCCAAAGCACGATCTCTTTGGATGATAGATGTCATTTGTAACAAAGGTGAAAATTGATGGCTATGCATGAAGAAATTACCAATAACAAGAAACCTCTTACTTTTCTATATTCCTATTGCATTGGCAAGGCCTAATCTTTTATTTCCTACTTGAATTTACCCAAACAAAGTATCCATATGCACCCTATTGGAACTGCATTACAATTGTTTTCTATAGAGCTTCATGTATTGAATAGCTGAGATAATGTTATTGTATCCATACTTTGATTTGGTATTGAATTTTATGGAATTCTATACCTGCCAATCTGGATTATGAATCTTATTAAGAAATGAATCATTAGAAAATCCTATCACATTGAAGGCACGAGATTTGGATTAAAAAAATAAATGTATGTGGCCATCAACAATATTTGAACTTTGCTGCAACCAATGTTAAGAGGTTATTGCATTATGGTGTGTAATGTGGCTAAGAATGTGGACTTAAGAACCCTATTTTGAGCAATCATGCCTGGGCCTTGTAGTGACAAATTGGTTAGTGATGAAGGTTCCTTCAATGTAACAACACTGCATCAGTTTATGTCTCAATTTGGTAGTGAATTAAATTTGTTTGTAATATGAAATTGCTGGAGTTTGTACTAAGATATTGGAAATGGGCCATACATCAAATATAGACATCCTTAATGTCAGCATGAGGGCCCTTGTATCAATAGCATTTTCTAGGATATATATCCAAAATAAATTTTTTCAAGCTCAAAGTTGAGGTGTTTAGGTGTTTATCCATAGAATAAGATCATGGAACCAAGTACAAATTTTTGAGGGATTTCCCATGAAGTGATGTTGGTTGTTTATGATAACTCCTCTAATGTTATAGCACTAATTCAGTTGGAGATCAGATCAATTATGAATTTAGAAGTTTATTATTAAGAACTTGTTGTGGGTAGTAAGATGATCCTAGCTGGCCATGTATTATAGAATAAGATTGGTATTTTTCCCTTTTATTGACAGGTTTGTATAGTTGGGATACATATGTCTAAAGTAATTGTTTCAAGCTTACGGTTGTAGTGTTAGCTAGAGAACATACCCAACTTACCAAGATACGGATTCGCTAGATTTTTTGAAACCCAGGATCCGAATATCGTGAGGAAACGACAAGTACAAACAAATATAAAAATATTTTTATAATAAATACAAAAAATAGAATGAAGAAACCAAACTATTTAGGAAACAAAAGAGTAGAACTATAACTTATTTCCAAAAAGGAGAGTTCATGTACCATAAATGATAAATGTATAAGTTGTGATACTGATAATTTTAAAAACCATTTCAGCATGAATGTGAAGCAGGTCATAATTATGTTTTTGTGAGCTACATCCACATGTCCCTATCAGCAGGGAATAAAGTGGTTTTGTTGAATGCTATGGCAAGACTATAGAACCATGTAGTTGAAGTGAGCAACAACATAGTACATAAAGATAGATCAACCCTTGATAGCAAACCTTGACCATAAATATATATCAAATAAAAACATTGATATATGAACTTCATATTGATAAATCAGAGTTCAAGAGCATATCCTTACATAAGGATAGATCAGACCTTGAGCAGGAATGGGGTTACGCTATCCATTAGGTGTTTAGGGTTTTTTTATTTTTTCATTAAACAATAAATTTTTGGGGGAATCAATGGGTCATAGAAGCATTAGAAGTTGTTGGATCTATTTGAAAATTTCAGGAATTGTTTGATTTTTCACAAGATCCGTTTGAAAATTTCAGGAATTGTTTGATTTTTCACAAGATCCGTTTGAAAATTTCTGGATTTTTATTTTTTTTATTTTCACACGATCCATTTCATGGGACCAGGATATGATTCCTTCTATAGGGGATCCATTTCAATGGTGTATATGCATCGGATACGTTTAGGATCCATGGATCCATGGATCCTACACACTGTGGTGGTGGATCCGGTAACACAAGAACATACTTAGAAATCTTATGGATGGTGTAAGAAGGGAACATGGGTCTAATTTATCATACAGTCAAAGCGAGAACATTATGAGCACTAGAAACAATACCTTGTTCAAGAAAGAGAGGAAGGATTGAGTTAACTCTTGGATGAGGTAGGCACATATTTGGTTGGTTAATACAAATATTATGTTGAAAATGGTCATTGGATGACATTTTTGTTGTAGCTTCGATGCTTTGTGTGACTATGATTGCAATGCTAAAATTATTTGTCTCATGGTTGCCACCTATGTAACTAAATTTGATGAATTTCTTCCAAAACAATTGAAATTTATTGAATGTGAAGGAATGTTGATTCTGCAAATTCAATTTCAAAATGTTAGAAAATTTTGAATATTAATTATAAATTTAAGGAGAAAAAGAGTTAATTAGAAAAACTTAGGTCAAATATTTTGTAAATTTGAATTGCTTAAGTTTTTTTCAACATTCCTAGAAAAGGCTTATGGATTTCATAACATGCTTGATCATATATCGTGAACTTGTATAATCTATCATCATTTTTCGACCATTAGATACTCAAAGTTTTGTGTTGATCATTTTTACCATTATAAAGGACTCTGTAAATTAGGTTCTCAAATTCTTAAAGGGTGCTAGCTCAATAGAAGAGTGTTTGCCTTACAAGCAGGAGGTTAGTGGTTCAATTTATCCATGCCCTAATGATATTATAATATCGGTTACAAACAACTAAATTAATAAGCAAAAAATAAGAGATAAGTGACCAAACAACGCGAGATAAGTGACTACACAAAATGACCAAAATTCGTATATAAAACTACTAAAAACGAATAAATTAGTGAACAAAAAATGAGAGATGCGAAACTAGGCATTAAAAATAATGCAACACATGGCACTAATGATGAAGCAAAAAATGGAATTGATATGGTAGAAAAATAATACATGAAACTAGGTATTAAAAAGGATGCAACACGTGGTGCTAATGATGAAGCCAAGTATGGCGTTGATATGGTAGAAAAATAAGACGTTACTTTGAATGCAAAACATGGTGCTACATAGAAAGAAAAATATGGTGCAACAATAGAAAAAATATTTGGCATCCTTTTGGTAGAAAAACACGATGTAAAAAAGGATGCAAAAATTGGTGCAAATTTGGAAGTGAAAATTGGCACATATTTGGAAGTAAAACATGGTGCAAAATGGGATGCTAAAATGGTAGCAAAAATGGATGCAATATTGGATGTTAATTTGGAAGTTAAATGGTGCCATTAAGGATGCAAATATGGCACTAATGGGGATGCCATTAAAGAAGCAAAAGAGGACACTCGCTAGGAAGCAAAATAAGACATTATTTAGGAAGCAAACTTCGACGTTGTTTAGGAAGAAAAGTTGGACGCTATTCTGGAAGCAAAAAATAGATGCTAAATGGGACACTGATTCCGGGATTTGTTGTAGTGCATGAACTCCATATAAAAATAGGGCATTGGTCTATTCCTAAGACCATGGGCGGAAAGGGTTTTCCATTTGTGTGATTCTATGAGTGTTGAGGATGAAAATCACTTTCTCTTAGAGTGTCTTGCTTACACCCACATTAGATATAAGCTTCATAATATTTGCTACAATAAAAACCTTTATAACCTGGTAACTCATCAAAACTATAGTGACCTTGAAAAGATTCTTGCAAGATTTTTGACCACACAAACAAGATTTTAAAGTAAACCAAATATCATCCTTCTTAGACCAAAGCTGGTTTGAGTGGAGGTTAATCATCAAATGTTAACCTTTGTAGACAAAGCTCCACCACCACCATGCATTAAAATGTTGTTTATGATGTGACATGTTAGGTCATTCCCATAAGAATAGCAACATCATTGTATACAACACCCATTTACCTCACTGCCTTCACCTAGTGAAAGATATCTCACGGGACTATCACGGGACTCTCAATAATTCAATAGACTTTAGTGCATTATTTCATTATTGGTTTCTATTTGTAATTTCCATAAACCTTTGAAAGAATGTGAACATTGTAATCATGTAGACAATTTTTTTTCTTTGTGAAATATGGTGGTCCATAAAAAAAAAATTAAGAATTTTTATAGGTTTGGAACATGAATAAATTTTTTGAGTATTTAAATGAGTTTAGAATATGGAAAAAAAATTAAACAAAGCTTCAATATGTATGCAACATTAAATAACTGGCATAGATTTATCTAAAGGGGATTTATTAAGCGTTGAGAGTGATTCAATCTTTCTAGATGCATCTTGCGATGAGTAAAAAACAAGAAATGTAGGAAATTGAATGACGTTTACAAATATGTTTTTTTTTTATATTGAAAATGTTTTTAACTATCTAAAGTTAGATATTTTCTAACGAGAACTTTTTTATTTTTGGGACAAATTATAAGGTATATGTTTTTGTGGGTGCATCCTCTGAGTGACTAAATGAAGGAATAAACTTATGAAAACTGGTATACGTATACAAAACATATAGTACTAGTCCATGACTATTTTTCCAATAATAAAAATAATATTTTTAATTTTTTTTTAATTATCTAAGAGATCAAAGCTCGAAAATGGTACATCAATTGTGGGTGCAGTGTTTGAATCTCTTAATGCAATTATTTGGAATTGGATTTTTTATAGCATGTAGAGGTCGATGTTCTTTACTACACCCTACAATTTTTTTTTAAATGGTTGAGAAATGAAAGAGATATGGACGAAACGCTAACAATGTGTGTTTTGAGTTTAGGAATGATGACAGAAGATAAATAAGAAAAAAATAGAAAAAATTATGTATTCTTGTTAAAATTTACATATTTGGAATCTGCAAAAAAAACCATATATGTTTCTAAAATATCATAAAAAATGGAGGTGTGCAGCATACTCAAATGAACGGTTGAACACGAGCATATTGAAAATTTGGATATAATGTTGAATCAGCCATGTTTTATCATACTCCAAGGCATAGGCATGTTGAATCCGAAGCAAAGTCCGAAGCAGACACATAGGCATAAGAATTCCATGCAAGCATGGGTGGAGGTTCGTCCTTATCATTTGGAGGGAATACATTTTTGAATTTAAACAAAACAGGAGCGTGTTTTATTGAAGCAAAATGGGAGCACATTTTATTGAAGCAAAACGGGAGCACATTTTAGTGAAGCAAAACGGGAGCGCGTTTAGTGAAGCACAACACATGCGCATTTTTAAATAGTAAAATGAGTACTTTTTTTGTCAATTTATATAAATACTTTTATTATTTTGTGCCCCCCCCCATTCCCCTCTTCCCCTCAACTCTTACTAAGCCCCCCTCCTCTCTCTTCCTAACACCCCACTGCCCCATTCATTCTCTCTCTCTCTCTCTC
>LPNX010524012.1:10691-20691 GCA_001517045.1 Pseudotsuga menziesii
CACGGATCTAAAATAATACAGATTTCTCCTTCCATTTTATTTACAACAAGATGACGAATAACAACTGTATGGACATCCCCACATGCTCGCATCTTGCAAGAGAGGAAGTTCACAAATCTTAAACAATACAGATCTCTCCCTCTAGTGAATTTACAACAAGATGTACACCAACAACTGTACGGGCATCCCTATGTGCTCACATATTACACCATCTACATCATCATTATCATCTAGTTTCAACAAAGCTCGGCACCTCTTCTAGTTTTTGGCTTCTCCTCTTTGCAAGCATGGCTTCCAACATCAACAGGGAGGCAGGAAAGAAGGGAGGCTTTCCACTTAAATCTTGAGGAATGGGCTGTATGTGAGGCCCACACTCCCCATTACATATTGGGCAATGTATTATGTAGATATATTAGTATAAATAATGAATAGCATTTATTATGCTTGTTTTGGCCTCATCAATGAGGTCCCTTTGCAATGGTTATAGAAAGGCACCTGGCCTCCTAATGAAGATAACTTTTCTTGTGCAAGTCTTGTGTCTCTCTCTTTCTGTTTGGGTTTTGGGTGTGGTTTTAGGTCTGAATGTTCTTTTGGGTTTCTCCATTGAGAGGTGAGGCTCTCCTAGCCTCACCTATGATATTTTCTATTAGATCTATCAAGCCATGAACCGTTATCAAGCCATGAACCGTAGATCAATGTTCCTTAGCAACTACATAATATATTTTTTGTTCTACACTCGAATATTAAATACATGTTTTTTCTTTGGAATCAAAATTGGGAGGCAAAATCAAACTAGCATCGTGGAATCAAAATTGGGAGGCAAAAACAAACTAGCATCGAGGTGAAATTCATCATAATAGGGATGATTTTTGGGAACAATGGAGTAATGCTCTACCCCCAAATTTGTCCCCCCTCCACTAAATCTTTCTCATAAAACTTAGCAATGTTTATAAAATGAACAACTAAGACAACTTTTGAGAATATATATACTTTGTCGTTTGTTATCCAAATAGAGTAAATGCAATGGTACAACTCATGGATAGATGGAAATAAACCATCAAATCAACATATTGACACATTAGATCCTTAGTGCGAGAGTAGATCAAAGAATTCATGTTTTGATACTTTCAACATTTAAACTTTATTTCTCAATAATATAAGCACTAAGTGGATGGGTAGAAACAACTAAGGAGGGTTTGATGTTGATTGTGTCTTTGAAGAAACAAATCATTGAGAAGGAAAATATACCTTTACCCCATGCACCTCCATGAATTCGTAATACCAAGAAAGTCATTAAATCGATATAGATGCACAATATTTAGAAAGAAAACATAGGTTATTCAATTACTTACCAACACACAAAAGTAGTGGTTGAACTAAATGGATTCTGAATTTTATATGCATATTTTACTTTATGGGTTCACTAAGGATGATTAGATGATTTAACATGTAATGTGATGGTAATCTGCTCAATAGATCACACTAATATTTGATATGTCTCCCCATGGTCAATACATTTCTCATATGTTCTATTAACGTATATGCGATATAACGCACATGCGATATATCGCATATGCGATATGGATAAGTTATATCGCATATGCGTTATTTGAAAATTTAAATAATTGGCGGGATTAAGGTTTGGCATTAGGTTTGGAAGCAGCTTCAGAATACCGAACCTATTGGCTAGGACAAATCAACCAGGGCTATTGCTTGTCTTTTAGAACTCTATCAATATGCTCAGATTAGATCCCATGTTTTGATATGACATACACAATATTTTTTTATGAAAATGTATGATATTGTAGAGTACGAAATGACGATTCCGAATATATAATTTTTTCTTTCAAAACTATGTTTTATTTATTTATAATTATTTTTCTAAATGACACACGTTAGTTTTTGAGAATACATACATCGATTGTTTGTTATATAACTTTTGATTTCCATCACCATTTCCCATAAAAACTATATGGTGCACTAGACGAGATCAAGCTCTGTGATCTTATATTAAGAAATCAAGGATTTCATTAATTTTTTCCCCTAAAGTGTTGCACCCGCACATAAGGTTTTAATTTCAAGCTTTTCTGACTTCAATAATTAATAATAAAAAAATTAATTCATGAAAATTTCCAAATAAATAGTGTTGCACTAGGCCCATATGTCCTTTATATGTATGCAATATTTTATCCCAAATGGACATCATTTACCTCATATATTGTTGCACCCGCACAAACATATATGTTAAGATGTGCTGAAAATTTGAAAACCCACTTTCACGGAAACTAATTTTATAATCATTTGCACACATTTTATCTGCATAAACCCTATTTATTATGAAAGCTAATTCAATTATCTATCTTTTCTCTTTTTACTTCATCTTCAAATAAGTTAGGGAAGTACCCCTAATTGTCACCTAAAATCAGAGTTTTTCGTTTATTCTAGTATTATGTGGCATCTAAAGTGTCCTTAAAGGAGTCCATGATTGTGCATCAGCCCACACATAATTTAGTTTTTACTAATTTTAAAACATAAAATAAACTTAGTTATTTATGAAGTTATCAACTATTTATTTAGCTAACCTTTTTCATAATTTTAGAAAGTGAACTTTCTTAAATCTTTTTTTTTCCATAATTTTTGGAAAAAAACTTTCTCAAACTTTATTCTTTTTTTTCAACCCTTATTTTTTTTTTTATAATTTTTGAAAATAGATCTTTCTCAAACTTTTTTTTTCATAGTTTTTAGAAAGTAAGCTTTCTCATGCTTTATTCTTTTTTTGGAAAAATTTCATCCCAGTATAAATCCAATAACAGGTTCATAAGTAAACCTCGGAGTCTGGAGATCTAGAGATCAATTCGCAATTTTCATCCACTGATAAATTGCAGGGTTTCTCACAGCTTGTTCTCATAGCGGATGTGTGGAATTTTCATCCACGGATCAATTTGCAATTTCCTAGACGGTTTCTCACGGCTTGTTCTCATAGCGGTTGATGTACCAGTAAAATGCTCCACTAGTTTCTCACTGCATGTTCTCATAGCTCTTGTTGTACCAGTAAAATGCTCCACTAGCACCGTGAATTGCCACACCTTGAAATTGGAAATCAGATTTTGAAGGTTAAGGTTTATTTGTCATTCCTCCATCTTGTTTGAATCTTTTGTATTAGCATCTGTCTGTTGTTTTTTCATCTAACATTTCCTCTTTAAATTTAGGGTTTTTTGGTTTTCTAGAATGAATTACAATATTTGCAATCTCCATGGCATTGGTAGGACTTCCATTTGAAGCAGATGAGTTTGGGTGTACCATGTGAGCAACTTGTAAATACATGTTTATATTTTAAATTATATATATATATATAATTTAATTATTTCTTTTATTTTATTTATTTGTTTTTAGTTTTGTTCAGCATAAGGGTATTGTGGGCTCACCTAGAATTCTTTTTGCAAACCATTATATCTGGCAAGTAAAAGCATTTTTAATTTATTTTTAGTTTTTATAAAATTTGACAAACATATCAATTTTTCCATTTAGATCCATAGTTATTAGTTTTGTTTGTAATGTTTTGTAATTTTTTTTATTAATTTGTCTTTGTTTATATTTATATAGTTTTGTATTTGAATAGATATTTTTATCAATTTATAATATTTCTATCAAATATTTTTCTTTACTTTTGTTGTGGTTATGAATGCATAAAATGAAAGTGCATAAATTATAGACAAATAAATTGATAACATAAAATTATGTTAATAAAATTTACACAATAAATTTGGATTTTTTTCACAATAATTTTAGCTTTGTTTCATATATATTTACAGAAATTGTACAGTAATATGAAATGAATTTGTTTTATATAAATGTGTGTTTTTGAAAGATTTAGTAAACTTTGAAGAGGTATTCCATATTATTAAAAGGAGTATATCATTTAAATGAGTATATTTCACTCTTATGAAAAAAAATATTTTGATGAATATAAGTTAAAGTTTTTTTTTCACAATTAATATGTTTTGGTTATGAAATTTTGAATCATTTTTTATTTTCATATGAAAAGAATATTTTTTTTAGCTTGTCAATCACGAAGGGTTATTAACATATTAACTCTTCATATTGAAATATAACCTTTCCCTTCAAATTTGATCCCTGGTTGCGAGTCTAGTTAGAAAAAATCTTTCTGTTTTTTCAGTCCCCACCCGACGGCTTTTTACGATACAGTAGAAACCAAGCTCACTCACGGGGTGCTAGCTTTCAGAAGGGGTGCTCGTTTTCAGAATGGAGGAAAACGTGAAGAGTGATTTTAATATGTGATTAATACTTAACGTTTTAGCTTTGATGCAAAGGAATTGAAGTGGAAGCCGACCCTATCCAGAAGAGGCTGACACAAAAGCTACCAACAAAGAGATAAGAACCAAAAGAAGACAAATTATTTTAGTCTTTCTATACCCAAAGAAAGTATTAAAAGATAAGAAAATATTAAAAGATGGACACTTGTCACATCCTTGCTTATATAAAACAAAAAGTACAATATTCAGTGAACAACAAACAATTTCAAGTGGAGACGTTGATAGGCTGTCCAAAATAAGATCGTTCTACTGGATTTTTATAAAATTCCGTGTCCTTCAATAATTACAAATAAATTTATAAATTTGCTTATTTTAAAGAGTGATTTTTGGAATAACCTTCAACGAGGGTTTGAACTTGGGTTGGGAAGGGTTTAATTTGGATCACTCCTCAAATTTCTTGGAAGTCGCCACTCTCCTTTTCTTTATTGCAGTTGCTGATATCGTGAAAACCGACATCATAGTCAAGTCAATTAATGAAATTCTAAATTCTAATCGCATAGAGTAAGTGAAGGTCGTGCACAATTTCATAAAATTCAACTATTTACCTTCGAGTATTGTGGCCAATTCATCTAATCACCAATTCATCTCTAGGTCGACGAATTCCATTTGCCTATAATTACGTCGCTCTGCTGGTAGTTTAGTACGTTTCAAGTTGAGCATAGAAGTTCTTCTATTCTCTCTACATTCCACTACGATGGAAAACGCTTTCACTGCAGACGGCGGCGAAAAGGTAAGCAATAGGAAGAGCAAGAATTCAGGCTATTATAATTTTGAGAGAAATCGATAATAAGAAAGCTTCTAACACAGCCAGTGTTTTCTTTTTGTGTGTAATTGTTTTGCAGATGAACAATACCGCTTGCAGGCCAGAGCCGTTGCCTGCATCTTCTTGTGCTGCTTGCAAGACCCAGAGAAAGAAATGTACAGAAAAATGCCTTCTCGCGCCATATTTCCGGCTGGACGAAGCCGAAAAGTTCCTGTTGGTTCACAGAGTCTTTGGAAACGGCCATGTCAACAAATTACTAAAGGTTTAAGTCATTTAATCTGCAGTACTCTTCCTATTTAAGGCTTTACATTCACCTTATAGATGAATAAAAACACTATGTGATAGTTTTAGGGTTTGATAATTGGCCGTTATGGTGTTGCAGGGTATTCAGGCAGAGCAGAGAGGTGAAGCAGTAAGCAGCATGGTGTACGAAGCAACAGAAAGACTTCGAGATCCTGTCCATGGCTGTTTAGGAGTTATCAATGATTTGCGCAAAAAAATAGCGGAGCTGGAATCGCAATTGGCTTCCAAAGAAGCAGCGCTGGCTAACATGAGTCTGCAATATGACAATCTCTTAACCCTCGTTACAGGATATCATGAAGGTTCCGGCCCTAACTTTTACAGCGCGCCGCTGCATGAGAGTGAAAACACAGATAGCAGCCGAAGCCCAACTGTTGTAGACGATGTAGAGCTATGGGATGCACTCTGGACTTGAGCGATAGCGATTCGAACACTGATTCGATTTGAGTTTCTGTAGCAGATATGTTTGGAATAATTTCTTGGCTTGTTTAATATTTATGGAAACTTTACTTGTTTTCTAAATGAAGGTTTGATGGGAGTAAATTTGCTTCCACTGAACCGTACTACTGGAAACCTGTATAGGTAGTACATAAATCAAAACATAGTTTCGTAGTCATGTTTTGTTCTATTCAGTGATGAATACTGTTCATGAATAGTGTCCGCAGTGTTTGGAAGTGGAAAACAATTATATTATTAAAAAACATTATATTATTGAGAAAGACTCTTTTAACTATATGATTAAATGACTCTTTTAACTATATGATTAAATGTTGTGGAAAGGACTCTTTCAATTAGATGGGCGATCAATATATATTATGCAGCGCAGCATTCAATGCGGTGGCGGCTGCGCTGCATACCGTCGGATCTCAGTATGTTTAAGATCCGACGGTCAACTCGAGGCCATACTTTAGGGTTAATAAAACAATATTTGCAATATTGGTTTTATTGAGTAACAAAAATGACTTGTGACTAACAAGTTTCTTCTCAAATACATTCACGAGGTCTAAATAATCACAATCACAATAATTTATTGGAAAATAATGTTTCAACGAGTTATGAATCAATTGTGGATATGGATAACTTACTCACATGTATGGTAGACGATATTTTAGGGTTAGTAAAAAATATTTGTAATATTGGTTTTATTGAGTAACAAAAATGACTAATGAGTAACAATTTTCTTTTCAAATACATTGACCAAGTCTAAATATCCATAATAATTTATTGGAAAATAATGTTTCCTTAAGTTATGAATCAATTGTGTATGTGGATAACTTACTCAAGAGATGTGGTCGATAGTGTTACTTGTAGTTTAATGAGAATTTTTAAACAATATGAACGGTTAATAGTGTTACTTATAGTTTAATGAGAAGTTGTAGGATAATTTATTAGTTGCTTGCTTATAATTTTATATATAAATGCACATATTCCTCAATAATGAGAAGTGGAGTTTTGTGTTGGATTTTTTTCTTGTATTGTAGTATTTTTATTAATTAATCATGGTGTTAGAGCTAAATTGGACATAACTTCCTCACTGATGGGTCTCAACAGCCAAAAAATTATCCATTCTTTATTAATTATACATAATAGAGAGAGTAGAGAGTTTATCTATTATTGTAGGCCCTTGCATGAAGACAAGGGACTATTTAGATGCAATTTAAGTTTTGCAAAACATGCATCCATTACAGAAGTTCATAATTAGTTGTAGTTCTAGAAATGGACTGTCCCAAGGTAGCCAATTAGGATGTTGCGAAGGATACGGCTACAAACAGTGTGCATGTTTTGCAATAAATAAAATGCATTCATGTTTTCCCATGCATGATTTATTCTCCCAAATTGGCCCATGGACGCATTCTTCACTTAATAGTCTGTTCATCTTTGTTTCAGCGATGATGCACAATCAGGAACTCCTTTAAGGACATTTTAGATGCCACATAATACTGGAATAAACGGAAAACTCTAATTTTAAGTGACAATTAGGGGTACTTCCCTAACTTATTTGAAGATGAAGTAAAAAGAGAAAAGATAGGTAATTGAATCAGATTTCATAATATATAGGGTTTATGCAAAGAAAATGTGTGCAAATGATTATAAAATTAGTTTCCGTGAAAGTGGGTTTTCAAATTGTCAGCACATCTTAACATATATGTTTGTATGGGTGCAGCAATATATGAGGTAAATGATGTCCATTTGGGATAAAATCTTGCAGACATATAAAGGACATATGGGCCTAGTGCAACACTATTTATTCGGAATTTTTCATGAATTATTTTTATTATTATTAATTATTGAAGTCAGAAAAGTTTGAAATTAAAACCTTATGTGCGGGTGCAACACTTTAGGGGCAAAAATTAATGAAATCCTTGATTTCTTAATATAAGATCACAGAGCTTGATCTCGTCTAGTGCACCATATAGTTTGTATGGGAAATGGTGATGGAAATCAAAAGTTATATAACAAACAATCGATGTATGTATTCTTGAAAACTAACGTGTGTCATTTAGAAAAATAATTATAAATAAATAAAACATAGTTTTGAAGGAAAAAATTATATATTCAGAATCGTCATTTCGTACTCTACAATATCGTACATTTTCATAAAAAAATATTATGTATATGTCATATCAAAACACATGATCTAATCTGAGCATATTGATAGAGTTCTAAAAGACAAGCAATAGCCCTAGTTAATTTGTCCTAGCCGATAGGTTCGGTATTCTGAAGCTGCTTCCAAACCTAATGCCAAACCTTAATCCTGCCAATTATTTAAATTTTCAAATAATGCATATGCGATATAGCTTATCCATATCACATATGTGATATATAGCATGTGCATTATATCGCATATGCATTAATAGAAAATATGAGAAATGTATTGACCATGGGGAGACATATCAAATATTAGTGAGATCTATTGAGCAGATTACCATCACATTACATGTTAAATCATCTAATCATCCTTAGTGAACCGATAAAGTAAAATATGCATATAAAAGTCAGAATCCATTTAGTTCAACCACTAATTGTGTGTTGGTAAGTAATTGAATAACCTATGTTTTCTTTCTAAATATTGCATCTATATCGATTTAATGACTTTCGTGGTATTACGAATTCATGGAGGTGCATGGGGTAAAGGTATACCTTCCTTCTCAATGATTTGTTGCTTCAAAGACACAATCAGCATCAAACCCTCCTTAGTTGTTTCTACCCATCCACTTAGTGCTTATATTATTGAGAAATAAAGTTCCAATGTTGAAAGTATCAAAACATGAATTCTTTGATCTACTCTCGCACTAAGGATCTAATGTGTCAATATGTTGATTTGATGGTTTATTTCCTTCTATCCATGAGTTGTACCATTGCATTTACTCTATTTGGATAACAAACGAAAAAGTATATATATTCTCAAAAGTTCTCTTAGTTGTTCATTTTATAAACATTGCTAAGTTTTATGAGAAAGATTTAGTGGAGGGGGGACAAATTTGGGGGTATAGCATTACTCCATTGTTCCCAAAAATCATCCCTATTATGATGAATTTCACCTCGATGCTAGTTTGATTTTGCCTCCCAATTTTGATTCCAAAGAAAAAACATGTATTTAATATTCGAGTGTAGAACAAAAAATACATTATGTAGTTGCTAAGGAACATTAATCTACGGTTCATGGCTTGATAGATCTAATAGAAAATATCATAGGTGAGACTAGGAGAGCCTCACCTCTCAATGGAGAAACCCAAAAGAACACTCAGACCTAAAACCACACCCAAAACCCAAACAGAAAGAGAGAGACACAAGACTTGCACAAGAAAAGTTATCTTCATTAGGAGGCCGGGTGCCTTTCTATAACCATTACAAAGGGACCTCATTGATGAGGCCAAAACAAGCATAATAAATGCTACTCATTATTTATACTAATATATCTACATAATACATTGCCCAATATGTAATGGGGAGTGTGGGCCTCACATACAGCCCATTCCTCCAGATTTAAGTGGAAATCCTCCCTTCTTTCCCGCCTCCCTGTTGATGTTGGAAGCCATGCTTGCAAAGAGGAGAAGCCAACAACTAGAAGAGGTGCTGAGATTTGTTTAAACTAGATGATAATGATGATGTAGATGGTGTAATATGTGAGAACATATGGATGCCCGTACAGTTGTTGGTGTACATCTTGTTGTAAATACACTAGAGGGATAGATCTGTATTGTTTTAGATCTGTGAACTTCCTCTCTTGCAAGATGTGAGCATGTGGGGATGTCCATACAGTTGTTATTCGCCATCTTGTTGTAAATAAAATGGAAGGAGAAATCTGTATTATTTTAGATCTGTGAACCTCCTCTCTTGATGGTGGAGATTTGCACCGTTGGGGATAGGAGAACTGTGTATCCACTCACAAATGGATTGATATTGAAACCCTCAAAAGGGTGTGATATGGATTAATACAAAAAGCTTGAAGCTACCTTGAACCTTAGGAAGGCCTTTTGTGCAAACACAACTATGTCATGTATGAACTTGGGCGAATAGAAAATATGGAACAAAACTAAGTAAAGTGTTGTAGAGTACTACAAAAATGGAACTGAAAGAGAACCAATCTAAAAGAGAACTA
>LPNX010524012.1:25615-37867 GCA_001517045.1 Pseudotsuga menziesii
AGAAATATCAGCTAAATGATGGGAAAGAAAGCAGGAAGATTAAATTGGTGACTTCACCGGTAAATTCTTGAATATTGACAAATTAATATTCACGTGTACACACACATTTTTTTATGTGGTTTATTGACATATTAATATTCATGTACCAGGTTCGAGTATGTGATTTTATTCCAGAGTTTCGTGGAAAGATCCAACAGTACATTCAACATGTCGATATGGCACGGTGGCAAGATGAGCAATTCAGAATATGCTGGGACACCTTCCCTCTCGGAACAATACTATCAGTGGTTGAATTTCCTGAAAATTACACCCTACAACCACAAAATGAAATTCAAAATCAATACTATCACTCAGAGCAGGTGAGCATAATGGTGCATATCACGTATCGACATGGGTAAGATAGCAGTGAAGAGAAACATGTGATACTGAAAGAAAGTCACTTCTACATAAGTGACAACCGGACCCATGACATCCATTACGTGCAACATTTATTTAAATTATTCTATGACCATGTGATAGCTATGGATATACCATTTTATCGTCATATCATTTGGTCAAACGGTTGTGCTGGACAGTTCAAGAATGCACGTGTATTTGAATGGTTGTGTTTGTTGCACCTAAAATACAAGGTGCCACATGTATGGAACTACTTTGAAAATGGTCATGGAAAAGGAGAGCACGATGGTGCTGGTGCATGCATTAAAACTGCCCTTCGAAGGGAAGAGATGAAGTTTACAGGTGCTTGCCTTCGAGATGCAGCATCTATAGTCCAATGGTGTGCATCTGTCATGGGAGAACAAGCAACAAGGAAACACTTAGTGCAAAGAATATTCTGGGAGGTTACAAATGTGGACCGATCACAAACACCTCGGGTGAACACAGTGCATGGAAATCGACGGTTTCATTTAATTAGAAGCTCAGACAACTCGGCCCTATAAATTTGGACAAGATTGAAGGCTTGCTTTTGCAGTTCTTGTAGCATCGATGAATGGGATGATTGTGAGCATATTGATACCGTTGATACATGGGAACGAGTGACACTTGGTACCAATTTCAACGGGGGCAATGAAATAGACCATTTGGAATATGATCAGACACATATTTCTAGAGACTATGATCACATATCGGATCTCATACAAGCAGGTACATGAGTAGTACCTAAATAAGAAAATGACCACCTATGTAAATTTTTTACTCGACCTTTGTATAATTTAATTTATGTAGAAATTAGATATGCAAGACCTTATTTACAAAATATAAATTGTTAACTCGACCTATTTCTTTTCACAGGTCAGATATATGCAGTGGTTGCCCCAAAAAATAATGAATGGGGTTCTGACTATTGGTTGGCACGTTGCTTAGAGGGGAAACAAACCCTTCTAGAACCTGTTACAGATGATGAAAATATTGAATTCCCAACCGGCTCGATGGTTATAAAAGGGGAGTACTTGACACTTGCAGCACAACAGAAAAGGAAGGGTGGGTATGTATATCAGGATTATAGACCAGGAGCTATTGTATACCACTTCACCAACCTAGTAGTTGGTACAAACATCAAGCTCCACACACTTGCTCACAAAAATAGGTCACATGTACGATACTTGCTACCTCATATAGAGCACGAAAGATTGATGGACACTATCGGCACCAGAGATGATCTGTATGGCCTACTTGTATGAGTGCATTGTCAGATGCGTTATTTAAACCATGTTTGCACATTTTCATTGGGTTCTCTTTTCTTTCTTATGATGTTACTAATGTCTAGCCTTTGGTGTGCCTAGGATACAAACACCATCTACGGCACATTGGAGGCACCAAGAACGGTGTCTTTAGACACCACCAAATTTAGTTCGGAAAATAACAAGTTCTCGAGTTGTTGAAATTTACATTTCTTGGTGCGTAATTGAATGCAAGTTAGGAGAGTGAACTACAAACACATGATCACCAATACTTGCATGCTCCAACTAGGGTCTTGAGACAAGGTCATAGATGTCCAACTAGGGTTTGGTTCAAGCAATCATGTAAGTTAGGAGAGTCAACTACAAACACATGAGATCACCAATACTTGCACATGCACCAACTAGTTTTTCATGAGTCACCAAGTTGTGCATGCTCCAACTAAGGTTAAGACAAGGTATGAAATGGCAATTAGTTACTATCACAGCATTGTTTGTGGCTTCTAAGTATGAGGAAGTTTGGCCTCCACAGGTGGGATCTATTCTATTGTGCATTGTGTTGTTCTAATGAAAAGAGCGCAATAATTAATTTCCTTTGTGTTGGTTTCTGGACACAGGAAAATGACTTTGGAGGGCGTAGATTCTTACTTTCAAAAATACTTCTAACGGTAAGGGGATAAAAGTATTGATAATTGGTTTTATGTTGTGTTTCTTGCATGACAATTTGACTTTTATTTATTGATGCTGACTGTGCATTCATATATTCCAAGGAGTCTAGAATCTCCAGTATCCTTGGAGAGGCAAACATTTATTAGATTAAGTGGACATCCATATTTACTGGTAGTTTCTATTGGGGGCAGGAACAAGCATTGCTGAAGGCACTGGATTAAAAAAGTACTATTCCAACACCCAATGATTACGTTAAACGTTTTATCAAAGTGGCTGACTCTGGTCAAGAGGCATGGCATGATATTATTTTCTCTTATTTGAGTATGAAGTCATAATTTTTACTGCTATGTATTTCTTGTTTCCTAATAAATTTGTACATGTTAGTACAGGAGAAAAAACTTGCATTCTGCCTTGCCAATTTGAATTTGAGTGAGATGAGATATTCCCCAGCTTTTATTGCTGCAGCTGCAGTTTATGCTGCTCAATGCAGAATAAGGACTGCTCCCGAGTGGACTATTAAACTTGAGCATCGCACAGGCTATACTGAAGGAGAATTAAAGTCAGTCCTTTAATATTTATGTGCATATTTATATTATTTTTGCATTAGTTGTTGAAAATCAACTGTGTAAGTTTCGTTTGCAAGTGATATATTTTCTCCATTTATTTTATAGGAATTGTGCTTCGCTGATGCTGCAACGTCTTCAAAGTAATGTTATATAAGAGAGGTGCATGTTCGACAAATTTTTTTTTCTTTAATCCATTACTTGCTTCCTATTTAAGCCCTGCACACAGTCTAACTATTAAGGATACCTCCGATTCCTTAATGCAGAGTTGATGTTTGAGCCACGTTTGCAATGACACAGGACAAATTGATAATGGTGACAAATTTTTACTGCATCAGAGATGGCTCTTCACTACTTGCCAATTTTGTTTCAATTCTCACTAGTTGACTGATCTAGTTGTCTACAAGTGCTTAGGTCTAGCATTGATACAATGTGAACAGATCGCTGATTGTAAAATGTTTAACCAGTGAAATTTTAATGATGAATATCTTATGTTGGGTGATTTCATTTTGGATTTGATGCATATTCCACCCATATATTTTCCTATTTTTTATTGATTGTAAGGCTGAATTATGTCAGTTTCTAAAAAGGAACTTAAATGTATTGTTCATAGTACATTCACAACAAGTTCACAAAATATTTGGATAAATGCATGATCAACATCATCTTACCTTTACTGGATCTCAATGAATGTACGAAGGTGCAACATATCACAGGGGCAATTCCATCTACCATAAAACAAGTTTTTTACTATTAAAATTCCATGAGGAAGGATGGATTTAGACTTGTTGCATGGTGTACCTCAATATAATCCATCAAACTTGGATTCGTCTATAGAAAATGGTAATTACAAACATGCATAACTTTTTTTTAATATCTGATGTGTTAGGAGTACATGCTTAAATTTATATCGGTTGAAATTTTTAATTAAGGCATCCTGCTTCACAGTAACTACCATCTATTTGGACTATGTTCTCATTTTCATTGTAGAAAAAACATCAAGTAATAACGTTAATTGCTGCAAAAGAGATTCAGGATTATTGACATCCTAGACAATGACATCTAACAATACTTCTAAATTCTTGGCATTCACAACCCTGGTTTTCCAGCTCGTGAATTCATGAATTGGTGAAAGCAGCAATACATCTCATTGCTTTTTGAAGGGGAAGAATGTCCATATAAACTCTTATCAGTCAACAAAGAGCCAAATTATCAGTGTCTAAATGTTCTTCCTATCAGAATTCCAAGTGACAGAGTATTATTATTTTTGTTCATTTTTGGTGCAGCGAAGATTCAATTAATGAACTGAACTCACAAATTTGTGTATATACCTATGCAAACTCTGATTTTATATAGAGAATCAAATTGATGTTTTTGAGTTAATTGAAAAATAGAGCTTTTGCTCTGTATTTTGTATTCTCCCATGCACTGTTTTTCATGAATTTGCAAACTCTTGTTTATTTTGATGAGATTTTGGTGTAGCAAATTTATATTTGACTATGGAATTATTTGTTTTTCTCTAGCTGTTATTAAGATGCAATTATACATTCCTGTAGATGATTGTTTACTGTCATAGAGTGAAGAAGTTATTTTGCTGAAGCAAGTTAGTTTTTTAAGTTGTATTTTTTACTCTTGATGAGTTGAATTAGTTTAAATGTTCAAACATAGTTTTGGATGCAGGAGAGATCAAAATTTGGTTAAGTGATTTTGCTGAAACATTCTTGTAGGATGCAGTTTTGCTGAAATAGATATAGAAATTGTTGTTTTTTTTTTTACAGAAATAGAAATGAGAAATATATTAACAGGCTGTGCACAGCCATTCATTACAGCAGAAGGAAGAGAGATAATGCCGGTAGATCAAAATTGCTGCACAACTGGCATGTCTTGAAAGTTTCCAAAAAAATAGAGCATATGATCTTTCCATGGTTACAAAAGTTGTGGGTAGTAAATACCCTCACAAACTGGCTACAGAGCAAAATGCAGAAATACATGACCCATACAAAATTGCAAAATTAAACAAGGGACAAAAGTTAAACGCCTGTCATAGCCCTGGGCTGCAGAACCGATTCTTCATCCATGGGTTGTCCATCTGATTCATTAACTCCCTTAACCTTGCTTTCCTGGTTCATTGAGATGAACTTCTCAAGAGCTTCCTCTATTCGTTCAACCCTTCCCAGCAGCTCGCGCATATTTCTCTCGAGGTCGTCTGTTCTAGCACCAAGATTGCTGATATCAAGCGATATGCGACTCACAGTTTCACTCATGCCTTTGATTTCCTTGGCCATATCTTTATTGTCCATCACCCCTATGGCTATCATCTCGTGCAGCCTGCGAAGATTCTTCTTTATGTCCATCAGCCCAGCATTCTCACCATAATGAGCCATCCCTCGAGAGTCATCCGTAATTGCTATTCGGGAAAACTGGATATGCAGAGGATAATCTGTATTGACCTGGTTCTTTCCACAGCACCCTGTAGAAACACTCCAAAGATCGACAATTTCCTGTTGCAGAGCGGAAACACTGAGATTGTTTGAGCAATACAATGTTCCCAAGGCGTCTTTCTGCCAGCCAGAGCAATAGCAGCCTAAAACCTTGTCAGGACTATCTTCTCAAAATGGAGAAGTATCTTCGTGATTACCGGTACCCCAAAATGTTGAGGGATAACTACAGTTACATGAGAGGAGGACAGACAGAGCGAGGGGATCTTTAAGAAAGGCCCGAATTAGGGGGAGCTCATGCCATGGGATTCCCTGCAGTCTCCCACTCCCCACTCCAACTACCACATTCAGCAAAAAATTCACAGAGCCAGGAGAACCGTGACCCAAATCCAGCAGGTTGCTATGGAGCGAGTCTAAGCAATGAGGCGACATAGTGAAAGGAAAAGAGAGCCACCGATCATGCGAGAGAAGATGGCAATAAATTGGAGGCTTGTGAGGATTTAATTCCTCTGCTTCCAAGAGAGAATGATCCATCCACGCGGCCTGCAAAGGAGAGCATGCAGGACTTAACATTGAAAGCGAGGAGCCGCCAAGAAAGGAGATGAAGTGATGGCCAGCTAGAGGGAGGGCGAAGGGAAGGCGGTTGAGGGAGGGGTTAGGGAGAAGGAAGGGGGGGAAGAGGGGGGGAAAGCTAGAAAGGGGGGAAAGGAAAACCAAGGGGAAGGATAGGAGACCATACAAACACCAAAAAAATTCTCCAAAATATAAGGACTCTAAATTAAAGATTTGCATGAGAAGGCGAGGAGGAGTACTAAAGCTTCTCGTCATGGAATGAATTTTAGAGAGGGAGGATCGCCATCCTGGCTGTAGAGGCCTTGAGAGAGACTGGCACCCATGTTAGCCATGATATCTGCTTCTGTATTATTTTGACGAAGAATGTGGAAAACCTCGAAGGATTGAGGCAGAAGAAGCTTAGATTTTTTATATAATCGACGACATTTGATATCTCCTGTAGGATACCCATTGATCATCTTATAGATGACGTACCTGAAGTCGCCAAAAATTAGGACCTTCCAGAGATTTTTGTCTCGTGTGAGATGGAGACCCTGGAGAAGAGCCATCCATTCAGCTTCGTTGTTGGTTCTAGACCCAAGACCCCAGGAAAATCTTTGTTCCACTTTTCCTCCGGGATCCAACAAGATCCCACCCGCTCCTGCCACCCCTGGATTACCTTTCGAAGCCCCATCGAAGAATAAGAAGTAAGAATTTTTATCCTTGAGCCAGGACTGAAAGTTTTTGGAGGAAAGACGAATTTCCCACTGGAGAGTGCGATTAGAATGAGTTGTTCTTTCAAAGACAATTTTGGACTGAAGGGAGCTATTTTCTTTTAAAAAAAGTTTGCACCAGGTGTCGTAGGGATCGGAAATAGACTCTTGCCGGGGGTAGCAGATGTTGTTTGTGGCGAATTTTTCTGCTATCATTCCTATGGTTTTTGATGCTATGCGAACTGGAACGACCTTTTGCTCCTTGAAGATGGCCCGATTTCTGGCCAGTCATAATTGCCAGTAGAGATTTTTTGGAATGGCTGCCTAAAGACGACTTAGAATTGGCTTCTTGGTCAAAGATCCTGGAAACAGATTGGCCCAATATTTAAAAAGCTGAGCTGTGTTATCTGGAAGATCTCGGTTAAAATCCTTGGGAAGGATGATTTTCCAAACAAACATGGAGACTTTGCATTGAAGAAATAGATGGCTGGAGGTTTCTTCTGCAGAATTACACAAAGCACAGCGAGATGGTCCAAGGATGCCTCGTTTTCTTAAATTTTCTGCAGTTAAAAGCTTGTTATGCAGGAGAAGCCAAATGAAGTTGTTGACTTTAGGGATGCTATCGGGATGCCAAACCTTTTTCCATATTTTATCTGCCATTATCTGTTCCTTGGATATTATTTTATATCCTTCTTTTATAGTATACTGCCCTGATTTTCCCCAACCCAACCGATCCTTAGCTGAGAGACTCGAAGGGGAAAGACCATGCAGGGAGGACAGGAAAAGGTCGGCCTCATTTCTCAAATGGTCTGGAGGAGAGATGTCCTTCCACCCTATCCAATGGCCACCCTCATCCCACCGAGACAGATCGAAAAGTGAGAGGATCTCCTGTTCTGACATCCATTCAGAGAAAGGGCCCAAGCCTGGGATAGAAGATCGCTGAGGATGCCCTAAGATGCTGCTGCTCCAGATGTTTATTTTTTTCCATTGTTGGGGATCCAATAACAATTTTCTTTGATTGTGTTGATTGAAGCCTTGCATAGCTGCCATAAAGTGGTGCCTTTCCCTTTCCATTCACCATCCATCATTTTTGTTCTTGGCTTCTTAATGTATTTTTTCCTAAGAACTTCCTTCCACCATTCCTTCTTTCCACTAACCAATCTCCAGATCAATTTGGCCCCCATGGCTTTACTAGTGAGCTCCGTATCTCTGATACCTAGACCCCCATGACTTTTGGCCCACTTGATAATTTCCCACTTGACCAGGTGGAACTTCTTTGTTTGAGTTTTCCCTCCCTGCCAAAGGAATTTTCTGATTTCTTTACAAATGCTGGTGATGACCTTCTTCGGAGCTAAAACCATCGAGCTCATGTAAATTGGATAGGATGAGAGAATGGATTGGATAAGGACTGTCTTTCCAGCTAGATTTAACCATATTGTCCCCAAGGATTGAGTCTTAGCTTTGATTTTCTCAATGACCGGATTCCACATAGAGGAGGTCAGGGATTTTTTGACTATAGGAATGCCCAGGTAGTTGAAGTGAGTCCACTTTGGATTGGTTTTGATTTGAAAAATTTGAGAGATACTGTGGAGGGTGGGTGCGGGGTAGTTCCAGCTATAGATATGACATTTGTTTTTATTTGCTGAGCTCCCAGAGGTCTGCAGGAAGAGATCCAAGGGATTTAGGAAGTTTCTAGCAATCTGTGTGGAAGCTATTTCGAGAAAGATGGAGTCATCAGTGAACAGAGCGTGATTGATAAGAGGCACTCCATTCCTAAAGGAAAGTCCTGGAAGTGAACCTTCAGAAAGAAGCCTATTCAATCTTTTACTAAGGATATCAGCGACCAGAATGTATAGGAAGGGGGAGAGCGGACATCCTTGCCTAACCCCATGAGAGGCTTTGAAGAATTCAGTGGGCCTGCCATTGATAAGAGGGGCTATCCAGGGGGAAGAGATACAGGCTTGAACTTGATTAATGAAAACCGAGGGGAAACCAAACCTTTCCATCACCATGAAAATGAAGGAATGCCTCAGTCTATCAAAGGTTTTTTCCAGATCTAGCTTGATGGCCATTCCAGGCTCTCTTCGTTTAGTTCTTGAGTGGATCGCTTCTTGCACTAGAAGGATATTATCACTAATATGCCTACCAGATACGAACCCACCTTGATTGGGAGAGATAAGGCTAGGAATGACTTGTTTGATCCTCAAGGACAGCACTTTCGAGAAAGATTTTATAGGAAGCATTGCACAAGGAAATGGGCTAGAATCTTTTGACGGAAGAGGGCTTGGAGTCTTTAGGAATGAGGTCCAAAAATGAGGAGTTGGTGGCTCCTCCCATATTTCCTTTTGCCATCCAGGTTATAAGGCGCATGAAGTCTCTTTTAATAAGGAGCCAGAAAGTCCTGTAGAAGCAGATGGGGAAACCGTCCGAGCCTGGGGCCTTATTCGGGTGAAGGCTCCAGATTGCTTTTGTTACTTCTTCTTCCTGGATGGGGGATTCTATATGGGATTTCATTTGGGGTATTATTAGGGAGGGAATATTAGAGGCCATTTCTTCCAAAAGAAAGTGCGAGACTTTCTCCTCATCGTTATATAAATGCTCAAAGAAATTTCTTACCTCTGTGCTGATAGCGGCTTTCCCTTGAATGACCGAGCCATCTTCATTCTTGAGTTCTATAATTGTGTTCCAGCGCTTCCTGTCCTTGCACTGGTTCTAGAAAATTTTTGTATTCTGGTCTCCCCCTTTGAGCCACAAGACACGCGATCGGAGTCTCCATTCTTCTTCAATTTGCCGTAAAATTTTCTGGACTTTTGTTTCCAGCTCCAATTCTTTGATGAGGTGTTCTTTAGTGACCGTGCAAACCTCCATTTCTTCTTGCAATCATTCCATTTCTGTCAAGATGAGTTCCTTCTGCTTGGTAGGTTCTTGATAATGAGTTTTTACCCAAGCCTTGAGGGCAACTTTCACCCTTTTAAGCTTTTGTCCCCATGTAAAAGCTAGAGTGCCTGGAATGAAACAACGCCAAGATTTGACTATAATATCCTTAACCTCTACCGATTCTAGCCATAACCGATTGAACCGAAATGGGAGAGGCCCCAGAGTTTCTTCCGGAGGAAAGAAGAGACAAATGGGTTTATGGTCTGAAACCACNTAATATCCTTACCCTCTACCGATTCTAGCCATAACCGATTGAACCGAAATGGGAGAGGCCCCAGAGTTTCTTCCGGAGGAAAGAAGAGACAAATGGGTTTATGGTCTGAAACCACTGAGCACAACAGTTTAACTTCTGGGATGGAATTAATCAGATGAGTGCTAACCAAGAACCGATCAAGACGGGTGGCAATATGCCCAGGACCCACGCGTTTGTTGCTCCAAGTATACATACCATTTTTGGGGATGATGTCTGTAAGGTTCCATTGAGAGATGAGGTCTTCTAAACGCTCCCCGAAGGGGTCTCTTACCTTGGATCCTCCTCTATGCTCAGCTGCCAATATGGTAGTATTGAAGTCCCCTGCGATGAAGCAAGGGAGGAGCTTTTTGTCCTCACACTGCTCCTCTAAGGATGTCCAGAAGCTATCCTTCTGCGCGTTCAGGGTTGGACCATAAACGTTCCCAACCCAAAACTGTTCTTTGCATTCTTTATTCTCAAGTTTTATAAAAAGCCAATTTCTATTTTCTAAAGCAGAAATAAATTCAAACTTATCTGTGTTCCACCAACTTAGGAGGCCTCCTGAAGCTCCCATAGCATTGGTGGCTATACCATTTCCTTTTGGCCAGATACTTTTAATGACCATCATGCTGTCTTCGGAAGATTTTTTAGTCTCTTGGATAAGAAGGATTGAGGCTGAATCCATGGATTTGAATCTTTTAATTACTTCTAGTTTTTGCATACCACCCAAACCTCTACAATTCTAGGAGACTATTTTCATTATTTCTTGTGCTGTTTGAGGGCCTTTTCTCTCTCCTTTCTTTCCTCCTCCGCACTCATGAGATATTTGCTTGCTTGCGAGGTTTTAACCAGGAAGTCTAAGCTAGGCTGCTTTCCTGCCGCCTTTTCCCTTGTTGTTTCCTGCTCGCGAATGGCTTTATTGGTTTTCCTTCCTTTCCTGGAGAGAGGTTCTTGTTCTTCTATAGAGGTATCTGTCATTTCCTCTGTGCTTGCTTTTTCCTTAGATCTAGTGACTGATCCTTCGGAGATCGTCTCCATTTCTTTCTTGCTTTTGGAGTGATCTTCCGCTTCTTCCTGAGATTTTTGGTTCTTGATTTTAGAGTGATCAGTCTCTTCTTCCTGAAATTTTTGGGGCTGAGCGATTATCTCTGGGACTTCAAAGTTCTGGTGCCTCACCTGTTTGAGGTTGTCTTCTTGGTTCTCTGGAATCTCTACGAGGTTTCATCCTGCGTCTCTACCTCCAAGGCTGCAAACTTGTTTCCGGGGATGTTTTTTGCCGTGGGGATTTGCTGTTTTTGGGACTTGGCAGCCTTCTTCCCATTAGCAATATTCCAACCCTCACCAGTAGAGTTTTCCGATAGGGGTTTTTCTGGCTTCTTCGGACAGGACTTGGCGAAATGAGCATATTCATGACAGTATTTACACTTGAACGGAATTTTCTCATAGTCTACTGTTTGAAGATGGTTCCATCCGTCAATGGAAAGCATTATAGATTCTGGCAAGCCTTTTTCTAGATCAACTTCAACACATATTCTGGCGCAGGAAAACATTGGGGCTTTCATCTCAGACTTATCCACATATTTCCCTAGGGTATTCCCTATTGCTCGAAAATCCTCATCATTCCAACAGTGAAGGGGAAGATGGGGAAGCTTTACCCATACGGGAACTGCTTTTGGAATGTCCTTCTCAGCATTAAAGGTTAGGTCCCATTTGTTCAGATACATACCTCGAGGGCCCATAAAATATGGCCCATTCCTGAATATTAGGTCCCGATCCTCCTTCCTTTCAAAGAAAAAAGCAAAATACCCTTTTCCACAAAATATTTGTTGAACTTCTCCCTGTATTAGAGTTCTCCAGTTCTTGTTCAACCAAATCTCCACAGATCGCGGGGATGGCCAAAGTCCAGTGAACAGACCGATAAGGCCCTTTTCAGAGAGGGTAACAGCCTTCCTTTTAGAGGCAGCAGAGCTGAGCTTCACATCTGGAACATCGACGAGCTTGACGAATCTAGAAGCAGGGGCCGCGGCTGGCTGATCACGTGGAAGGGACGCCACAATGTTCTGAAATCGATCCTCAAAGGAGGCAGGGTTGGGCGGATCCATGGCAGGGCCGCCGACAAGCGACGAGCACCCACGGTGAGGCTTAGGCTGCTAAGAGGGATGCGTGATCCAGACTTTGCTCAGAGGGACGCTAAGAAAACTTTGCTCAGGAAGATATGTCCAAAATTATTACTAGAAATTGTTATTAGTCACCATGTAGGTGTTGATTTGTGTTTTAATTGATTGGTAAGTGTTGCTGGCACTTATAGAAACACTCCTGTACCTTCCATTCAGTGGTATTAGAGATCACAAATCATGTGAGCCATCATTGTGGATAGAGATAGACTTTCTAGCAGTCATCTAGGAGAGTTGTGAATGTTGTGCATTGAACCAAGTTTGTGTACAACGCTGTTGTGAAGCAAGTCAGCATTAG
>LPNX010524012.1:47441-67811 GCA_001517045.1 Pseudotsuga menziesii
TTCAGTTGGTGACCAAGGAAAAATGCAGATAGGATTTCGACATCTAAAGCCATCCTCAACAAATGTCTCCTCAATAAGAGATAAATATTTTCCCCTGTTTCTATTTTCATTTAGTTAATATGATAAAAAAACATTAAAAAAACTACAATGAACATTAAAAGATCACAAAAGAACCAAACGAAATCACAAACCATGTATTTGAACCAACAAAACAATTCTATATTCAAAGAAAATATTGTCTATTTGTGAGAGGGTTTGGTGTATGTGTTGGAGAATCAATATGAACCCATTATGTTTATTTAGGTATTGTTAACATGGGAAAAATACTCGTAATTTTTCTTGTAGTGACTTGATGCATAACCTCCCCAATTTGTCTTTTAATACTTGAAAACTTTCATTGGGAGGTTCAGTGTGAAAGCTCTAATTTTTTTAAAAAGAGACATTGGAATCTTACAGATCCTTTATATGACTCTCATGCTTTGATGCACCCATCTCATTCCTTTCTTGAAATACTCTACATAGTTCATAAAGTTTCAAACTTGATTTTACTCCAATAGTATGTAATTGCCCATAGTTTGAGGTGGGATATTAGGGGAGATTTTCCCATGTCAAGTATTTTGTTTATGTAAATTAAACATTTATCTTTCACGATATGTACTTGAACCTTGGTAGTGTTTGTCATAATAGAAACTTAACAAAACTTGGGGTGCTAGAACTAGAAAAAAACTCATTTCCAAAATTTTCTTTGCACTAAGATATCTAATGTTATAGTTGCACAAGTTCCAATTTTATTATTGCACCAAATATTCGTGGTAATAAGCCTCCTTCATTTTAGCCAAGTATTTTTGGCATTTCTTGGATGGTAATAATTTTTCATTGTGTTAACACCAACATGTAACCAAAAGGGACCACATCAAAGACACACTAATTAAAATAGTGTACATGGTTGTCAATAATCCCTTACATATAGTGGTAACTAAACCAACATAACACACATAAAGACAAGCATGTAGCCAAGGTGGCTTAGGACCACTTTCAATGAGACAATAATCATCTTGATCATGTATTTTATAATGTAATTTAATTGTAAAACATGTGCATTTTATAACTTATTGGCTTACCTTCTTCACCATTTATTGATGTGATTAACTCAAACGTTTTTTCCACGGTGCTACAAGAATATAAATACCTTCTAGGTCAAAGTCACAAGGTTTAGATTGTAATAACAATTCTTCATATTTGAGGAACTTGTTAGTGTATAGGCATGCATTCATGACCAATTTAACATAAATTTAACCTCACAAGTCTTAATGTTGATTTTCTAATGTAATTGTTCTAGTTTAATTTTTAAATTATAAATACTCATGTAATTATTTCTTACACTAGTTGTACATTTTTTATTTCTAAGAGATGGCATTATACCATAGCCATTGCTCATTTGTAGACACCCTGTATGTGATTATAAATACCATTCCGAGTCAAATGGTGCACTATACGACATTTAATCGTATAGAGAAAGAAAAGGGAAATGGTATGTTGATGGATTGAGTTACAATGACATAAAAAAGATAAAGTTTATAAAGGAACATATATTTGGATCATCTAAATAGCATTGAATGGGGAAAATTCCAAGCACAAACAAACCCCGCATCTCTATTGAGTGGTGCATATATCCCCCATTCCAAGATAATTAGATTGACCAATGGTATATGGGTTTTGATGTTCCACCACACAATTACTTTATATTTCCTTAGAGAGATGTACGTTGATTTCATGTTGGGAAAAAATGTCAAATTTTTATATATATAACATTTCCAAGCAATTGGTCATGGGACCCCTCAAAACCATCCCCTTTCCAGACATAAAGATGATAATTTCCAAATACCTCCACCCGTGGGTAGCTGCCTAGGCCATATGTCCACGATGCACATGATATGATACCATCAAAAAATGAGGCATTTTTGAGTGTGGCATAGGAAGTTGTCCACCATATCTCCCCCATTGATCGTATGGGTCCGGTAGGGCCATCTCTGCCTATTGGTGTACAACCATCACCTCCCCATGGTGCAAGGCCACCTAGTAGTGTGGGTGGATTGACACATCACAAGACTACCCATGAGGCTCACATTTCCACACCATGTTAAGGCTTTCCTTCTATGATCATGCACCATAATATGTGTAATGTCCCTAAAATCCGTAAATAAAAAAAAAATTGTAGGGTCAATAACACTACTAATATCTAAGGGGCATCTATTTTTAACTTCAAAATTGTAAAAAACTAATAGGAATGAATACCTAAGTTCATGTTATGTTTTTCTTCTTGTATGTTATTACCTAGTTTTCTAGTTGTGATGATGTCTATTGCCATTCATTTATATACTGGTGTTCTTGTATCTTATGTCGTTTATTTAATTTAATGATGTTTATGATACTACTTAATTATGTTGGATGCTTATTAAGCTATTTAGTATTTATTTACTAAATTTACAAGGCTAACTTACCTATGCTTCTAAAGGGGAGGAGTGGCTGCATTTACCTAACGACTCAAACAAAAAGGTAAGGAAACTTCTACGGCTTGGGATTACTTAGTTCCTATGAACAAATGCATGACGTACCCATGGTTTTGCAAGTTTTAAGTTGTTGATCCTATGTTCTATGTGCGTACTAAAGGGGGAACGAGAACCTAGCACCTAGAAGGTTTATAAACCCTAAACACTAAGTGTTTAAGTTGATTGGTACAAAACTTAACCAATTTAAACAAGGGAATAAAACTATAGGGGATGGGTAAAAATATAATCTGTAGTGGATGGTTGTTGCCATATTAAATGGGAGCCATGTAAAGGATGCGTGGTTCCCTCCATGCTGGAACAACCTTAGAACCTAGGTTAGGGTTTTTATTTCTCTTTTTTGCATCGTTAAGTCATTGGAAGGGGAGTGAGATCCCTAGTTGGAATTTTGTTGGCAAAGGAATCACATGGAAGAAAAATCACAAGGTTAACAAAACCATTTCCAAGGTAAGTATAAATATCCTCTATGGTTAAAATATTAAGATTATTTGTTTTTAGTATTTGTTTGCAGTATGCTTCTCATGCATAACTATTTTTTGTGGTACGTTTAACTCGGAGTAGCTTGCGACTATGGGCCCATGGATAGATCGTCGAGCCACCATATGGTAAGCTCATGCACACAGGCCCTTACCCATCTGTTTGGTCGTATGTGGTTGGAGAGTTTTATGTGAATTCTTTGTCTGTAAATTGTAATGGATTTCTAGTTAGAAATTCCATGGTTTGGGATAGAAACGAAGCTCAAACTATTCATCGGTTTGTTTATTTTTATTTTTATTATTATGGCATGTTCAGGCGTTATACTGTGATAACGAATGTGGGTGAATTTTTCTATTTAAATAAAATCTTATGTTTGTATTTTCATGGTGGAAATGTTGTTCTTCGTTCCTGTTATCTTCGTTGGTTTAATTTATGAAATCGTAGTAAGGTTTATTCTTTAGCAAACTTATAATAGTGAGAATGGATATTGTGGAAATTATTTTAATTGGTAGAAACAAGTTGAGAAATGTGGTTTAGTATTTGCATTTTGATGTGTTTGTATGTGTATAAATTTCTGTGTTTAAATCACGGCTCTTTGTTTTTAAGAGCATGTTTGGGACTAAGCAATTTTATTACTGAATTTTCATTGGGTAAATGTTGTCGGGAGCACTGTATTTATGATAATCAGGAGGGTTCTAAGATATCAGTGCCATTGCTAGCAATGTCAATATGGTAACGTTTTTCGTAAATATTACTTGGTGGTGGGTAAATTTTGGGTCTATGCCCACGCTGTATATTTTAAGAAATGTTAATGTGATTTGGGAGACTCCTCATTGTTGATTTGAATTTGTTTTTTCAAAATGTTTATTTCGCTTTTGTATCGTAGCAAATGGGAAAATATATAGCTTTGTCTTTTATTTAATTCTTAGTGTGGCATAAAACAGTTAAAATGCCATCATTAGCAATATAAACCTATGGTTTCGACGGTGGTCTTATTACCGTGGTAACTTAGCTTGCGTATCTGGCATAGTTTGTGCAATATTATTTAATTCTTATAAAAACACAAGTAGGCTTCCTACCAATGCTTAGCTTATGGGATTTGATGGTTGAACTTTTATTTCTTTATTTTAAGAAGCAAGAGCAGGCTTCCTAGCTAATAATTTAATGGAATTCGATGGTTTAAATGGTTTAATGTGTTTTAAGTATGACTTAAACACGCTCAAGCCAACACTTAAGAGATTCGATGGTTGGTTGATAGAGTGAGACCCTGGTTTATTTATTTTGATGGGTTTATACTTGTGTTTAATAATTTAATGTTTTAAGAAGGCTTCCATCTGATGATATGCATGTTTTATGGAATACAATCGTTGATATATGTGTTCTTAAACTCCCAGGTATTCGATCCCTGGTTCACGATTATGTGTTATCGTTATCCTGTCAAAGTTTTGTTTAATGGATAGTTTATCATATCAACGTTGGGAGAATTCTCATACGCCAGTGTTAGAAGATTGTCCTATCCTTTTATAGGATGGTTGGAAATTTTCACTTTGTGAAATTGTGATACCTTGTTTACTTAATGGGATGACTATATATTTGTTTTAATTCTTTTAATTATTTAGGCACGCTTTCATCCAATGCCATGTATGCTTTATGGGATAAAGTAGTGGTTTTGGAATGTTGAGCTAGGTGGACTTACTCTTTAAGGTATTTGATCCCTGGTCCATGACTCTGTGTTATCATTGGTTTATTTAATGTTTTTTTAATAGACAATTTATTTAAATGATAGTTATTATTTTAGTTATAGTTGTAAGCCCTTGTGTGTGTTTTGTAGTATTATGCTTTTAAGGCTTTTAATCTGACTTGATAATTCCACGTGAGGAATGTATAAACATTTTGTGTTTATATTTTATATTTAATATCGAAGCTCCAGCCCTAGCTTTGCTTGGCTAAAGTGAATACTTGTTTGGAAGATAACTCTGTCCTATTTTTTACATAATGATTTAGGTAGATATGTTATATGGTTGCTAGTATGTAGGGTTTCTATGTGTGTATTCAATAATATTTTCTATGTTTTGGAAACAAAATTATCATTATCTTTCTGAGGACTAAATGTTAAATCTAGTCTAATCCCTAATACATTATAGAATCTTTTAAAACTAATTTAACACAAACCTAATAAGAAATTTATCTAAAAATATTTATAATAATTTAAACTAAGATTCTATCTTATCTAAGAAAACATCCTAAAACATTTATTCATAATGATGATGGGTGAATTACAACTCCCAATACAAAACCTAATGGTTGTAATCTCAACCTGTAAACATAATAAAAAACAGAGATAAGATTTGAAATATAGGAAATCTCTTACCTACAATTATGCATCTTGAAATTGATTAAGAACCCTGCACACTTCAACACCCAAGATTAATAAAACACTCTCTATTTCTGACCTTAGGACTGATAACTGGACAACTTTGGAACTACCACGTTCCTCCCAACCATGATATGGAACTGTTCGTGGTTATAAATCTGATCCCCCCGAGTTAGCTCCAACATGTAAGAGATCTAGAATTCCTAAAGGTAAGGTTGTTGTTGTTTGGAAATCAAGCTCTATATTAAAAATGCTTGGTTTGGAAAATGCTTTCCAATCCCATCCAAGAATAATAATCGCATCATAATCCTTCTCTTGGATTTGTTCTTATAGATAATCTTTGGAAAAAGGGAAGTTGGTTTAACTTCAGTTAAATCAAGATTTTACTATTTTGTTGAAAATAATCTTTAGTTTGATTTTTATATAATATATATTTATTTTGTTAATTAGGAATTTTTAATAGTTCCTACTTGAGCTTTATAATATATTTTTTTATGTAAATATTTAGTTTATGATATAATATATACATACATAGACTCTCAATTATTATTTTAGTTACCTTTATTTCATTATATATTTATTTATTATTCTCATAAGTGTATATAGACCTCCCTTGGATCTCTTACCTATATTTATTAAAAATAAGTATATATATATATATATTCTCATATACATATTATATAAACTTTACGTATTCAATTTAACAACCTATTATTAACCGTGCATCCAAATAGCACAATTTGTCTATTTGATGCTTTTTTTGGTAAGTTAATTCTTTTAACAAGGCGTCGTGTAGGGTTTGTACACTCAACTAGGATATGTAGCACTAGATCTTCCTTGCATGTTGGATTACCTCATATTTGTGGTAGTGTCTTCAAGTCCTTAATGAGAAGTGGATTGAAATTTAAATTAATCAACTTAAATAAGTATGATGTGGTTGTGTGCTATTCAGAGTCTTTCCAACTCAATGCCCTTAATTACAGTAACCCCTAGTGCTATTTAGAGCCTACACTCAACATTATCAATCAGGTATTAAACTAGTGTGATTCCAGAGCCTCTCTCTCAACACTAATACTAGGATGCACTTGTACAATACACCTAGGGATACAATGTCCAAAGATCCTATGCTCCATAGCTTATGCTCAACATCAAGTTGGATCTCTCTAGGGATTATTCCCAACACTTCCATTCTTTATTTCTTGGGGTTGTTTATGTGCTCTAGAGCTTATGCTCAACACATAGTCCCATAACCCATGTGCTCCAGAGATTATGCTCAACACAAAATCTCATAACGCATGTGCTCCAGAGCTTACTCTCAACACAAAATATCATAACCCATGTGCTCAAGAGCTTACGCTCAAGACAAAATATAAATCAATCATTCATTCAATATTCTGCAAAATACATCACCAATAATCATCTCAGTATATATTAGGGTTTGTTCCTAATCACATAATAATAAATCCAGTACATCGGGGCCTATGCCCAGTACAACAACAACATTTCTTATCGATCAAGTCCTATGCCCAACATATATAATCATATAACAAGAAAATAAAACATGTGCATTGGGGCTTATGCCCAGTATATCTGTATAAGAAGCATAACTCATGTGTAGTGGGGCATGCACCCAATATAAAGAAATAAACATCAAAGTAATTCATGTGCAGTGGGGCTCATGCCCAATATAATCAAGGTATTTGAGATATTACATCCCTTCCCGCTTAGAACAACACCATCCCAATGTTCTAGGAACTATAAATGAAATCATCAAAGAAGGTGAGGTAAGCCTCTTTCATGGTTGCTTCATTCTCCCATGTGCCTCATCGGGCACAAAGTGCTTCCATTGCACTTTTAGTTGGACAATAGTTCGCTTCCTTATATGTACTTCCCTTTTGTCCAAAATGTGAAGGGGATCTGGCATAAAATCCCCTTTAGGCTCCACCTGTAGTAAGGACAAATCAACCACCTGTTTAGTATCATATAGATATTTCTTTAATAAAGATGTGTGAAAAAAAATTATGAATTTTTACATGAGCGGGTAAAGCTAACTCAATCTTCCATTAGCCCTTTCTTGGCTAGTATCTCCGAAGGTTCCAAAAAAAATTGGTGCCAACTTTCCGCACCTTCCCAAGATCAATGAGATTCTTTTTTTTTTTTACTTTTAAATAAACAAGTTTGCTGACTTGGAAATATTTATCCTTCCTTTTCTTATCTGCATAAATCTTCTGGAGGGCTTCTGCTTCCTTTAGATTTTGTTTCACTTTGGTGGTTAACGGTTCTAGGTCTCTCAGTAAATATGGCCCTAACATGAGCTTGTCCACCGAGCTATCCCAAGTCACCGTTGTCCTACACCTTATGCGATAGAGTACCTTGAAGGGACTCATTTTGGTGGATGTCTAGTATCCTTTGTTATATGCAAACTCTTTGAGGTGTAGATAATCTTCCCACCTTGTGGGATTGTTCATCACATACATTCTAAGCATATCCTCCAAATTTTGATTTACTCGTTTTGTGTGTTCGTCTGTCTGTGGGTGGTCGAGGGTACTGAAATTTAACTATGTCTCTAAGATGAAGAATAAAGATATGAAAAATTTACTGGTAATATTTGTATCTTGATCCAAGGTGATTGCCTCGGGCATCCCATGTAATAGAGATATCTACTTTAGGAATATGTCAGCAATGTGAACTACTATGTATGTTGACTTAACTGGAATAAAGTGTGCTGCTTTGGACAACTTATCGACCCCTACAAAAATGCAATCATTCTGCTTCTTGCTCCGATGGTAAACCCATAATGAAATCCATATTGATAACCTCACATTTCCATTCTAGAATGGGTAATGGTTGTAGTAACTCTCAAGGATGTTGGTGCTCTTCTTTGACCAATTAACACTCTTGGAATTTTGCAATGAATAGTGCCATGCAACCCTTTAACTTAGGCCGGAAAAAAGTGTTTCTTTACTATCGATATCATATTTTGATATTTGAGGTGCCTCGAGTAGGGATTTCTATGGAACTAAATTAGAATGTTGAACCTGATGTCTCCTCCCTCCAGGGCATACAGTCTCTCTTTGGAACACAATCTTCTTGTCTCATATACCTTATATTATTTCTGTTGTTAGAATAACCTATCTTCTTGAATCGTTTTAAGGAATTCAACATAGAAACATTCAACTCTGCTTTTCGTTATAATCCTATCATGCAAATCTAAATCGGTTTGGATCAAAGATACCTCATACAACATAATGAGCTCTTTGACTTAAAGCATCGACGGTTTTGTTTTCCTTTCCCTTTATGTGCTTTAATTCAAAGTGGTACTTGTTAAGGAAGGTCGAACATCTGGCATGGATGGAAATTAAATCTGGTTGGTCGAACAAATACTTCAGACTCATGTTTTTTTTCTTTAGGATAAACTTTTCCCCCATGAAGTAGTGCCTCCACATATTCAAGGCGTGGATAATGGCTGTTAGCTCAAGATCATGTGTGGGATAGTTTTGTTTGTCTTCTTTTAATTTATGTGATTCGTAACATATTGCATAGTATTTTTGTATGAGGAATCCACCAAGTCCTTCCTTCCTCACATCTGTGCAAACAATGAAATCCCCATCGAGATACGCAATTCCAGTAGTCAAGAGTTGTTTAATATTTTGGAAGCTTTCCTCGCACTTGTTCATCCACAGGAATTTATTTTCCTTATTTTGTAAGGTGGTCATTAGATAAACAATCCTTGAAAATTTCTCAATGAACTTTCAATAGTAACTCGCTAGTTCCAAAAATGACCTAATGTTGACAACACAAGTAGGGGTAGGCCATTCTTCGATGGCTTTGATATTTTCTAGGTCGACGGCTATCCCTTACTCAAAAATGATGTGACGTAGGTATTGTATATGTGGTTTTTAAAAATCACATTTCCTAAACTTAGTGTAAAGTTGGTTTTCCCGTAACGCTTGTAGTACTATTCGGATATGTTTCCTGATGTAATATTCCCAAAAATCGAAAATAAAATAAAAATTCATAGGCTTGTAAAAACTACCTAGACAGAACATTATTCACTTACAGAACTCTTATCGTACACTTTATGTACCTCTGTTTAGTTGTAAGTTGTTATTACGTTCTGTCGTTTACATTTTAGTCATTATCTTTAGTGTATTTTACTTATGATATTATACTGTTGTTTACTACTTAGTATTATGTTTACACTTCTGTCACTTATGTGCCGTTACTGGATTTATGTGCTTTGTCCTTTCTACATTGTCACACTTGTTAATTATGGAGTCCTAACTTAACCTTGTTTGTGGAAACAAAGTGAGCGGAGTGGCGGGACTTGTTCTCCCATGACGGTTTGATAGGTAAAGTATTAATTTGTTACACATGCTTACTTATTTCTCTGAACTAAGGCACCTGTCCTATTTACATGCAGTTCATGCTTGTGATAGAAACTTGTTCAAAGCGTACAGAAATCTGTGACCTTAAAGATCATATTGTTGGTTCACTTTGGTTATTTTATTGACTCCGAATTATAATAGGTATAGTTACTATTCTTGTCAATTTAACTATTACTACTAAAGCTCTTGTTCAGTACCTATACTTACTTTGGGTCTTTTAACTCTTTATTTCATTATTTTGGCATTAATTACAGTTTACGTTTTAGTCTAATAATAATTATTAACACTTCTTATGTTTTCTATTTTGTAGGTTAAGTACGTGGCCTTTAAAACCAACCCATTGATTTATAAGGGTTAAAGTAATTAACATGGCATATTCCATATGCCATGTTCACTAAGTAAAGGCTTAGGGATTAATTGTATTGTATTAATGTTATTTCTTAAATCCTAGGGTTTATGTGTTAATAGGTTTTAAACTTATGGTACATACCTTATAAGTCTTATTAATGTAATACATTAAGCCTTGATTGTAACCTAAGCGTTGTATCATTTATATGGTGATAGGAACTAGGGTGGCGAAACTATAACATATGGTTATACCATATGTCAACAGGGTTTATGCCATGTGTTGGAGGTCACGAATGCAATGACGTGTAAACTATGGAGAGTGGGTTTAGTGTTATGTTAATTGCCACGAGATGGTGCAATTAATGTCCTTGGAAAAACGTGACAACCTTCCCTTAGGCTTGGCTCATGATGGTTGTGCATTATGTTTGTCATTTGGGGTTTTTGTGTTTTGGCTCTGCGAAGGGGGAAGGCCATGGAGGCGACCCACAGATCATGAGGTATGCTTCGTTGGGTTTATACACCTGAACATTGTTTTTTTATTGTTTGTTAACGTGGCCATACTTCTCATCCCTAGTTTCACTTGTGTTGTAGGTGTCGAAAGGGAATGAGGAACAACTTAGATTTAACTCTGTTGGCCCCAAGCGTTTGCAATCGTGGCCATGGTAAGCCTATGAGCAAGTCTCTACTTGCTACCTCTCGGCCCTCTTGGGCAGGATGCGCATAGATTTGTTGCTTGGTTGGGGTTTTATGTTGTGGGTTTCGATGTGGGGTTTGAAATTCGCCTTCGGGCATATGATTACAGACTTGAATTTTGAACAATGTTTAACTAGCTTCGGCCGTGGGGTGAAATCGTGCTCCCTCTGGTTCTGTGTATAAATTTGGGTTTGTAATTTTACTTGGGATGTTTAGCAGTGAAGAGAGGAACGTTTGGGATTCTATCACACTTGGTCTTTGTTTATGCAAATTGTGGTTTAGTTGGGGCCTTTTAGACATGGGCTACACCATTGCTTGCAATGGTGCATTAGCCCATTGGCATGCCTGTGTAAACTTGTTTATAATATTTAATATGATGACACTGTATTTTACTTGGAAAGCTCTATGTAAATGGATGCATACTATTTTTTATTATTTGATTTACCATGGTTTTTATCTTATGATGTGCATAGCACAATTTCGCTGCGTTATTCTGAACTGTTATGGTGGATTTATGTGAGAATTCTCTGGCTTGAAGGTTTTGTGTGTAACGGCGTTACTTAGCTTGTATTTTGAACATGTGGACAGTGTGGGTATAGGCCATGTTGTGAATGGCATGAGTCACTCCCACAGTGCTGCGATAGTATAGTGTAGGGTTATATTGGTAGGAATGTCCATTAAATTAAAACTTGGCCAAGGCCGTGATTGGATTAGGGTCTTAGGTCCTCGAAGTTAACATTTTCATTTGTTATTTATATTGTATTGGATGTACTTTATAAAACACAACCCGCATACGATTTGATGTATAAAGTGGCCTGTGTAAGAATGGTTATAGGATTTGGTTGTTGTTTTGTACATACAATACTTATGGGTTGTTATTAAGGCCTTGCCTTGGGTCTAGACATCCATGGGAATCGATGTCATGACCTCTGTTGGAAAGCAGGGTTTTAATGTAATGAGTTGTATTTTATAAAATAAAAGAAACAGGGCTTGCATGCCCACAAGATTTGATTCTTGTTCCTGTTTAAAATACATGGGTTTATAGTATCATTTTGATGTTATTTTAATACGATATGATTACTCTACAAGAAGTATTATTTTAATTTGGCTATGGTAATGTTTGATGAGTTATGTATAGATGGAAAATGGATAGAACTGTGTATTCTTTTATATGAAGTACGAACAAAGATTTGTAAAGGACCACATGGATGGTCATGATGTTTCCTTTGTTTATTTATGTAGAAATAATAGATCAATGCTATGTGCAATGATGCTAAGAAGAAGCACAGGAAATAGATCTTGCTACTAAGAATTCTCACAAGCATACACAGGAAAATAAGAGAGAAGAAAAGAGACTGAATCACATGAATGAAGAGATGAATATTGGTGTGTATCCTTCCATTGAATAATTATGAATAATAGAGTACATAAATAGTACATCCCTCATGGGGAAGTCGAATTGTATGGAAACAACTCATAAAGCTCAAAAAGGATGACTTACCAAAATATAGCAAACCCCCATAGGTGGATAAAGCACTTGCTAAATCTGTCAAGGACCTCACGAGTTGGAAAAAGCATGAGTGAGTTGTCAAGGAGATGGAAGTAACATGATAATCCTAGAAAATGGAGAAAAACTAATGGAGGATGGGTTGGAAACAAAAGCACCCAGTTTCCTAGTTGACTAGCTTTTATCTTATCCATAGAAAAGCAGGATAAAGCAGAAAAAGCAGAAAAAGTAGAAAAAGCAGAAAAAGCAGAATCTGCTATAAGGTCCTGCATACTAATTCTAGATGAACCCAGAATTAGAAATAACTCATTCCTAGGATATAGATGGCATGCATTGAATTTAAGGTGCCACCTAATTAAGCTAGTGGGTGAATAATTAATCAAATAATGATTAATTATTTTATCCTAAGTTGTGAGTGGGTTTAATATATTCCAACAATTTAGTTCTCATACTGATAATTTAAATGCAAAGTTTCGATACTAGTGTATTCTTATTATGGAATACCTTGAAAGGTCTTAGATGGGTTATTTATTTTTGGAATTAAATGTATAGATAGCTTTCAAAAAAATTTACACTTGATGACATTATATGTATATATATTTATCTATAAAGTAGTTCTATTTGTAAGTAATACCCTAAGGTATCTAATTAGTATATTTATTCCTTTAATATTGCTCCTATGATTTAATCTACTATTATATGAACATGTCTCTACTGAAAAATGTAACATGTCAGTACAGTTATAAAGAATAGGTGAGCAATAAATACAAGGTCTGGATTTACCTAGTTTACAGTAATAATTTTTGAATATTGAATGAATACAGAAATAAACTTAGAGATGCAATTCTAGCTATACACAAGCTATGATAACGTTTACAACCCAAGGGAGTATTGAAGAATATACAAACCCTAGCAGAGTCTAGCCAAAAAATCAAATACACAGGGTTAGTAGATACATTGAAAACATTCATCTAACATATCCATCATTTAATCTAGAAGATAGCATATACAGTTTAGGTTTATATTTTAAGAAATGTAACCCTAGGAGATATGGACAAAACCATCGTTTCAAGGGTTAAAAATATATAAAGAGTATTTATATAGAGTAGCTAGAATTTACCCTAGAAATGAACTTGACATACTAAGAGCTCATACCTGTAATTTTTCTTCCTGAAGCTCCTTTAATGGCTGAACCTGCACACTTTTTAAATAACCAGCATTAACAATTTAAGGTAGATATGACCTCTTATTTCGATGGCTAAATCACTTGGGAACTACGATGTTCCTCCCAACCATGACTCAGAACCGTTCCTGGTTTTAATCCAGATCCACCCGAGCTGGAATCCAATATGCAAGTAGCTTAGAGCTCCTAAGGTAGGGTTTCCTAACTGGTTTTCAGTTCTGAATCAATCCTCTTTTCCTTACAGGAGAAAGTTCTCCAGGAAAACACTTGAGAACAAAAACAGGTAGAATAATAATTCTCCAAAATATAAAATCAAAACCCCAAGCCTTTGCTTGGCTTGAGTCTTTATAGATAGACTTTTTTTGTTAAAGAGACAGTTAAATCAAGAAATCCTTGATTTCTTGATTTAACCCTTTTTAACTATTGGGGTAATTTTCAATACTTGACTTAGGAACTTTTAACTAGTTCCTAGTTAAACTTTCATAGGTATTATACCATTTATTAATCATTTAATAATAAATAATAATTTATGGAGATTCTCTTCTTTCTTTTATTTAATTATGTATTTAATCATAATTAATTCTTTATACATACTATGTATAAAATACATAGTATTATAACACTTGTTAACAATGTCTTTGGGCATCATGTACCATGATCCCTAGACTTAATGACATTTCTTCATTAAGGTAAAGTAGATAGGTGACTTAGGTCTACTAGGCTAGGCAACTCTAAACATATTTTCATGTTGGATTTCCCTCGTATAAATTGGTAGCTCTTCAGTACTTTGATGAGAATACAAAAATTCAAAATTTCCTTTAATCACTTATAAATAAGTATGATGAGATAAATATTTTTCTCTCGAGTTGTTTTCACTCAGAATTTATTAAATTATTTTGAGTAACCCTAGCGCTTACTAGAGCCCATACTCAACACCTATAGTAGGGAGTTACAAACATAGTGCAATTCCAAAGCTTTCCCTCAACACTAAATGCCAGGATGTATTTGTACGATACACCTAGGGATACAATGTCCAAGGATCCAATGCTCCAGAGATTATGCTCAACATCAACATGGAAGGCTTCCAGGGCTTATTCCCAACACATGCAATTATATTTTCATGTGTTCCAGAGCTTCACGCTCAATACAATTCATCAATCGCTCAAGTGTTCCAAAGCCCTTTGCTCAACACAAAACATCTCGTCAATCATGTGCTTTAGGGTCCACACCCAACAAAAACAAGCATATACATATATCATCAATAATTGGCTTCCACACAATATATAAAACAAATCATCATGTTCATATGCAGTGGTTTCTTTTACCCAATATAAAATAAAACATCAAAACAATCATCATAATCAATAGGAACATGTTTATAAGTGTTAGTTCCAAAATTCGAGATATTACACCTCATGTTCTTCTTTACTCTTCGAGTAAACTAGTATGTCGTCTATAAATATTAATACAAACTTATCCAGCTATTCACTAAAAATATTGTTCATCATGCACATAAAAATTTTCAGTGCATTGGTTAGCGCAAAAGGAATTACCACAAACTCATAATGGTCATATTGACTTAGAAAGGTGGTTTTGTGTATATCTTGATCATAGTTCCTTACCTAGAGGTATCCAGATCGCAAGTCAATCTTTGAAAATATATTTTCTCCTTCGACTTGATCGAACAACTCATCCATCCTAGGGAGTGGGTAACGGTTCTCCATGGTCATCTTGTTGAGATATCACTAATCGATGCACATTTGCATCATGTTGTCCTTTTTCTTTATGAATAGTATAGGTGCTCCCAAGGAGACACACTAGGTCAGATATAATCCTTCTCTATCAATTACTGTAACTGTAAATTGATCTCGACCAACTCTGGTGTGCTCATATGACATGGGGATTTTGAAGCCGATACTGACTTTGGTGTCAATTCTATGGAAAAATCTAAGTCCCACTTGGGTGGTAGTCTTGGTATTTCCTCGAGAAATATATCCTTGAAGTCTATGAGAACTAGAAAGTACTCAATTTTTTGTTCTCTCTCAGCTTCTACATCTTGGATGTTAAATCCAAAATTTTTGCATCCCTTCCTTATACATTTCTTCGTTTGTAAGGAGGATATATGTCTAACATAAACCTTCTTGGGTATGCTTTGAATATTGGTTTGAATCCCTTGGTTGTCCGTGCATAAGATCAACTTATTTAAATAGTCAAGCATGACATGGTGTTGTTCCAACCAGCCCATGCCTATAAGTACGACATACAATCCTAAGGGTAAGATATTTAGGTCTACCTTAGTTGGAAAACCATTCATGTCTATCTCACAGTCTTTTACTATTTCTGAAACCTTTCTTTTTGTACTAGTGGCTAGTTGTACCATCCATGGTTTCTCATGTTTCTCTTTGTTTAGTTTACACATGTTAACAATCCTAGGGGAAACATAGCTTGGGAAAGCACCAACATCAATTAAAATCAAAATAGAAGCATTTGAAAACTTACCTTTTATTTTGACCATAGTGGCATGACGGTCTGCTTATCGGTCATCGAGTGCTGCACAGATCCTAGGTGTACTAGCCATGTCTTCTACTATTGAGACTTATGGTAGGTTGTTTAGGTTTCCATTAGTCTTTTTTGGGAAATATATGGAATAATGGGGCCCTTGACATTTCCAACAACTAACCTTGAATGGGGTAGCCTTGGCTCCTCCATTTGCTACTGGTCTGTTGGAGTTTGGTGTGGGCACATTTGGTCATGCACCAGTTTTGTTGAAATTCCTAATAGATGGGAAACTATTGTTATGTTTTCTATATGGATGTGATTTAAAACCAATTTTTCGATTGTCCAAGAAGGTCCTATACCTATATCGATTTATGGTTATATTTTCCTATCTTAGTTGTCCATGTTCATAACAAAGTCTAGTCTTTTTCAAGGTGGTGTCTACAGTTTTGGGCATGCCAAAATAATTTCTCTCTCAAAAATTTGGAGGAAGACATACCGAAAACTATTGTATCTTGAATTTTTCATCCTTTATGTAAGGTATATAATGCATCAGATCCAAAAAACTGTTGATAAAGGAATCCATAGTCAGGGGGCCCATCTTCAACTCATGAAATTATTTTACTTTTCTGCCAAAGAATCTTTCTAACATGTGCTTTTCTTGGAAGATTCTGTGAAAAGTACTCCATCTGATCTCTTTTACCTCATCTCTCTTAGTATGTTTCATGTCTCTCCACCATCTAGATGGCTTTCCATTTAAGTTGTAAATGGCCTACCGAGATTTCATCTTGCTGGAGTAATTATGTACTCGAAAGTATTTATTCATACCAAGGATCCATTCTTCATCCTTCTCCTTGGTAGGATATTTTTTAATGATTCTAATATTATAATTAAGTATAGTATTATAGGAGAATGTTTTGGATTGAAATAAACATGTTTATAGATAGGTAGGAGAATATTAAGTATGAAACATAAATTAACACTGAAATGTGTAAATTTTGGTGAATATTATGATAAAAAAAACATTTGATGTAAATATAGGCGATATTAGACACTAAAAATGACCAAATAGAGAATTTAGTTTTTGAAAAAAACCCAAAAAATAGATAATTGGAAAAATTTGGCCCCTAAAAATTACCTTGATCCTCGGTATTCATTTATCCTTCATAATTTGGGGGTTTTATCTTTCAAAATTCTCCGTGAAGGTTTTCGTCATTTTTCTTCCTTTTCCTGCAAGGGGAGGGTGAGCCATCACTAGAAGAATTGTGATATTCTTCTCCTATAAAATCATAGGTGTGTTCTTCTCGTCCCTCCTCCTTTGGTTGTTGTCCTTTCTCTTATGATGATAATTTTCCTTGAATTTGTTTGTTGAGTGGGTAGGATGTCTATGAGGGTTTACTACGTTCAAGTTCCAGAGTAAGTCTTCATTTATTGCTTTCTGTTCTCTTCTTTCATGCATGTTATCATCTTTAAAACTATGTAGATGTGCTTGTAGACTATGTATAGTCTTGATTAGGTAAAAATTCAATTCTACCACAATTTATTGCTGTTGGGTTGGGGAATTCAGGTTCCCTTGTCGACTATTGTTCTCTTCTGTGTCCATGATTTGGACTGTTCTTTATTTCTGCAACTAAAACAATCAGTAACAAATAATCTTCTATTAGTTTACAAAATCACAAATAATGTTTTGAAATATTTATTTTTTCAACAAATGTTTAGTCTCACCCATAAGTTCTCTAAGTGTTCAAAATTGGGATCTGATACCACTTGTAATGTCCCTAAAATATGTAAATAAAATTTAAAAAATTGCACAGTCAATAACACTACTAAGATCTAAGGGACATCTATTTTTAACTTCAAAATTGTAAAAAGTTAATAGGAATCAATACCTATGCTCATGTTCTGTTTTTCTTCTCAAATGTTATTACCTAGTTTTCTTATTGTGATGATGTTTATTGTCATTCATTTATTTACTGATGTTCTTGTATCTTATGTTGTTTATTTAATTTAATGATGCTTTTGATACTGCTTAATTATGTTAGATGCTTATTATGCTATTTAGCCTTTATTTACTAAATTTACAAGGTTAACTTACATTTGCTTCTAAAGGGGGGGAGTGGATGGATTTACCTGACAATTCAAACGAAAAGGTGAGGAAGCTCCTACGGCTTGGGCTTACCTAGTCCCAATGAAATAATGCATGGCGTACCCGTTATTTTGAAGGTTTTAAGTTGTTGAGCCTATGTTGTATGTGTGTACTAAAGGGGGAACAAGAACCTAGCACCTAGAAGGTTTCTAAACCCTAAACACTAAGGATTTAAGTTGCTTGGTACAAAACTTAACCAAATTAAACAAGGGCATAAAACTATAGGGGAGGGGTAAAAATCTAATCTATAGTGGATGGAAGTTGCCATCTTAAATGGGCACCATGTGAAGGATGTGTGGCTCCCTCCATGCTAGCACAGACTTAAAACCCATGCTAGGGTTTTGATTTGTCTCTTTTGCATGGTGAAGTCATTGGAAGGGGAGTGAGCTCCCTGGTTTGGATTTCGCTGGTAGAGGCAATGCATGGAAAAAAAATCACTAGGTCAGTGAAACTTTTCCAAGGTATGTATTTATCCTCTATGGTTAAAATCTTAATCTTATTTGTTTTTAGTATTTGTTTGTAGCATGCTTCTGATGCATAACTGGTTTTTGTGGCAGGTTTGACTAGGAGGAGCTTGTGGCTGTGAGTAGGGATAGAACGTTGAGCCACCATATGGTAATCCCATGCATAAGGGCCCTTAGCCATCTATTTGGTCATATGTGGTTGGAGATGTTTATGGGAATTCTCTGTTTATAAATTGTAATGGCTATCCATTTGGAAATGTCGGGGTTTGGGATAGAAAGGAAGCTCACACTGTTCAATGGTTTGAGTTTTTTATTTTTATGATTATGGTCTGTTCATGCTTTGCAATGTGATAACGACAGTGAGTTAATTTTTTTGTTTAAATAAATTATTTTGTTTGTATTTTCATGGTGAGAATGAATATTTTTTAAATGATTTTAACTAGTAGAAACAACTTGTGAAACTTGGTTTAGTATTTTCGTTTTCATGTCTTGGTATCTGTATAAATCTCCGCGTTTAAATCATGGCTCTTTGTTTTTAAGAGCATGTCTTGCACTAAGTACTTTTATTACTGAATTTTAATTGGGCAAATGTTGCTCGAAGCACTATATTTATGATAATAAAGAGGGTTATGAGATGTCAGTACTATTGCTAGCAATGGAACTATGGTAATGTTGCCCATAAATATTACTTGGGTGTGGATAAATTTTGGGTCTATGCTCACGTTGTATATTTTATTAAATGTTAATGATTTGTTAGACTCCTGACTATTGATTTAATTTTTTTTCTTCAGAATGTTTATTTTGCTTCTGTATCCTAGCAAACGGGAAAATCCCTAGCTCTCTCTTCTTTTTAATTCTTAGTGTGTTTTAAAACAGTTAAAATTCCATCACTAGCAATACGAACCTATGGTTTCGATGGTGTCTTATTATCATGGTAAGCTAGCTTTCTTATCTGGTATATTTTGTGTAATATTATTTAATTCTTATAAAAACATAAGTAGGCTTCCTACCAATGCTTAGCTTATAGGATTCAATGGTTGAGATTTTATTTATTTCTTTTAAGAAGCAAGATAAGGATTCCTAGCTAATGATTTAATGGAATTCAATGGTTTAAATGGTTTATTATGTTTTAAGTATCACTTACACATGCTCAAGCTAACGCTTAATAGATTCAATGGCTAGTTGATAGCGTGAGACACTGGCTCATTTATTTCGATGGTTTTATACTTGTGTTTAATAATTTAATGTTTTAAGAAGGCTTTCGGCCAATGATATGAATGTTTTATGGAATACAATTGTTGATATATGTGTTCTTAAACTCCCAGAGTTTCGATCCTTGGTTCACAATTTTGTGTGATCATTAGCTTGTCAGATCTTTTTTTAATGGATAGTTTATTATATCAACGCTGGGAGAATTCTCATCCAACATCTGTTAACACTCAGAATTGCACCCTATGTTATGGAGGGTAAATCCCAAGGCAACAACAAAACCACTTTAAGAAAGGAAGTTAGCCTCTTCCTTTCTTGAGAGGGGTCTCTCACAGTTTTTAACAAGGCCAAATATACAAACAAAACACAATTCATATTAAGTTTGTGGTTGAAATAGAGAAAGAATACATTGGGCTATGGATGTTAGAATAATCAACCCATATTATTTACCCACTTAGACATTATTTCATTTATTTTGTCTTATTTGCCTAGTCCATGAGTCCCACCATGTGCAAGTT
>LPNX010524012.1:74662-142328 GCA_001517045.1 Pseudotsuga menziesii
CATTTAATTCCAAAATTAAATATGTAATATCCTGAATTTTGGACCTACCATTTACCATTTATAGGCATGTTCCTATTAATCATGATGATTATATTGATGTTTTATTTTTATATTGGGTCAAAGACCCCACTGCATATGAACATGATGATTTGCTTTGTATATTGGGTGTAAGCAAATTGTTGATGATATATATGTATATATATGTTGGTTGTGTTGGGCGTGGACCCTGAAGCACATGATTGATGAAACGTTTTGTGTTGGCCATGGACCTTGAAGCACATGATTGATGAGATGTTTTGTGTTGAGCATAAAGCTTTGGAACACATGAAAATATAATTGAAAATGTTTGGCATAAGCTTTGGAGCATTCCATGTTGATGTTGAGCATAAGCTCTCGCGCATCAGATCATTAGCCATTGTATCCCTAGGTGTATCGTACAAGTACATCCTAGCATTTAGTGTTGAGTGAGAGCTTTGGAATTGCACTATGTTTGTAAATCCCTATTATAAGCGTTGAGTATGGGCTCTGGTAAGCGTCAGGGGTTACTAAAAAGATTAAAATCACCTCCGAGTGAAAACGACTCGAGAATAATATTGATCTCATCATACTTATTTTTAAGTGATTAAATGAAATTTTGAATTTCTGTAATCTCATCAAGTACTGAATAACTACCACGTTATACGAGGGAAATCCAACATGCAAGGATGTTTAGATTTGCCTAACCTAGTAGACCTAAGCCATCTATCTACTTGACCTTCATGAAGAAGTGTCGTTAAGTCTAGGGATCATAATACATGATGCGCAAAGACAAATGCTAACAAGTATTTTAATACTATGTATTTTATACATAGTATGTATAAAGAATTAATTATGATTAATTATATAATTGAATAAATAAAGAAGAGAAGCTCCATCAATTATTATTTATTATTAAAGGATTAATAAATAGTGAAATATCTATGAAATATTTACTAGGAACTAGTTAAAAGTTCCTAGGTTAAGAATTGAAAATTACCCCAATAAATTAAAAAGGGTTAAATCAAGAAATCAAGGATTTCTTGATTTAACCGCCCCTTTAACTGAAAAGTCCGTCTATAAAGACTCAAGCCAAGGAAAGGCTTGGGGTTTTGATTTTTATCTAGGAGAATTATTATTTTGCCTGTTTTTTCCCTCAAGTGTTTTCTTGGAGAAGTTTTCCTGCAAGGAAAAGAGGATTGATTCAAAACTGATTACCAGTTAGGAAACCCTACCTTAGGAGCTCTAAGCTACTTGCATGTTGGAATCAAGTTCGTGGGGATCCATATTTAAACCGGGAACAGTTCTGAGTCATGGTTGGGTGGAACGTGGTAGTTCCCAAGTGATTTGGTCATCAAACAGAGGTCAGATATGCATTGAATTGTTAATGCTGGTTATTTAAGTGTGCAGGTGCATCCATTGACAAAGCTTAAAATTCAGGTATGAAACCCTTGAAGGCCTATTCTATTTATTTCCTAAATATTCATTACTATTTATTTTAAGTAATGGCTACAATGTAATTTCTAACCCTAATGGTTAAGTTTTATGGCTAACAATATGCTAGGGTTTGTATTTCTAATTTACTAATCATAGGTCAACTGGAGAATTTTTATTATATGCTATTTATGTTTAGGGTTTGTATCTTTCATAAATTTTCCTACATTAACTAGGTTTTGATCTTAGTATTATGTTTATACTTTGTTCTCTGTATTTAATACCCTACTGACATATTCCATTTGTGAGCAAAGGCTTGCCCTAAGGTTTAAAAAGATTAGTTCAGTAGTAATTAATTAAAATATTAATTATTCTAACTAATAACAAGTATACATTATAAAATAGATCTACTAAGAACATATTTCATATAATAAACAAGCTAATCAAATTATTAAAGACCTTCCAAGGTCTGTTTCACATAATCGTTAAAACAAAATATTTTACATAACTGGAAACAAACATTATAATTAATCAGAGGTATATCGTGACAATCCATGTGGTCCTTATCAAGACTCTGCCATGAAACCTACAGTCTTAACATCTATAATAAAATACCATAAATCACAAGAATTATATATTTAAAGGTCCCATATAATATTCATCATAAACATCCACCTATAATTTTACCAAGAAAACAATTCATATAACTCTGTATTAATAAACAGAGGTCGTGGTATTGACCCTTATGGGTTACAAATATAATTCATAAGAAAAATTAAACTCCACATTAAAAAAATCTCTATAGTTCTTATTTAAACAAGGAATCTTTCCTCTTAAGAAGAAAAACCTATCTTATGTCAACACAGGTCGCGGCATCGAATCCCATGGATGTCTGTGACCCAAGGCCAACATAATAATAACCTTAACATAAATGATTACTGTAATGTCCCCAAAAATTGAAAATGAATTTTTTTGTATAGGTTAGTAAAAACTACCCAAAGGGGATCATTAATACTCATGTGGAATTAAATGCTCTACTTAAACATTCGATCTCTTCAGAATATGCCCATACTATTTTGTTAAACTCTTATCCATTTCGTGAATATTAGTTCGTTTACTTATTATGTATTAATTCTATTATTAAAACTATTTGTACACCTTAGTTATTATTATCGGTGAATTAATGAATTGTATAGTTTAGTGTTTTACTTTTGCACATGTGTACCATCTTTATTAAGTATAAACTAACTTAACTTTGTTGATGGAAATAAAGTGGTGGAGTGGTGGGACTAGTTCTCCCATGACGATCTGAGAGGTAAGGTATTACTTGGTTATGCAGGCTTACTTAGTTCAATCGAACTAAGGAACCTTTCTATTTTGCTTATGCAGTTCATTACTTGCAATGGGATTAGATGTATAGTGTGTTGATAGCCTTGGTCATCGATAACCTACTGCTAGTTATTACATTGCCTATCGACTTGTTTTTTTTTCAAACTTGGTAAGTGTCGTTATTGTCAATTTAGCCATTACGGCTAAATTTCCTGTACATTAATTATTATTCATTATGGTTTTAAATTCATTATCATGTATGTCATTAATGTCTCTTTCGTGTTACGTATATTTTTAATATACTATTTAACATTCCTGATATTCTTTTATTGGTAAGTTATTAATGGTTTGAGCACTGAGCTTTGGATTTGATAATTTGAGAGATTATCATGGCATACTTTGTATGCCATGGTTCTTATACCTAAACATCTTGATACTATGGTATTAAACCCTAATCTCTAAACCTATGGACTAAACCTTATATACATTTCTAAGCAAGGGTTTAAGACTTTGGACTAGTGCAACCTATGACTGAGTATTGTTATAATACTATCATAGTGCAAGATTTGTATTATATTAGCGTTGGAATTTTAGAGTTTGGGGTGACATAATATATGGTATAAACCATACATTACAGGGTTTAAGTGTTGGTATGAAGAGTGGTGATAATCGATACTTTGCAACAAGTCGTGACTATGGGAGAGGGTTTGAGGAAAATTTAATGGACTCCAACCTAGTGCATTTAATGCTTGTGGAAAAGTGTAAAAGCCTTCCCATTAGGCTTGGATCACAATGGATGTGTATAGAATTTTTCATTTTGGGTTTCATTGTTTGGCTCTACGCAGAGGTATGGCCATGGAGGAAACCTCCAGCTTGTGAGGGTAAGCCCGCATGAATTTACAAGCCTGCACACTTGTTTGGTTTATAGTTGGAAAGTAATGGCGTACTCCTCATCCCCATCTTGGTTTTTCTCAGTGTTTGTAGGTGCTGAAAGGAGTGGAGGGCAGCATGGCTACAACACAGTTGGATCCCATCGTTGCATTCGTGGCCATGGTAAGCCTTCTCATGAAGCTTATGCTTGTTGTTGATGTATTTGTAACTTCAGAATGTATTCACTTATATATCTTATGTCTTGTACCCCGATGTTTATTTTGGGAAGTGTCTATAATGTATTTGAGTCATGTCATGTCCTGATGTTCCTATCGGTAGGTTCTATAATGTAAACAAGTCATGTCAAGTCATTGCGGGTGTTATGGAGAGAAATTCCTATGGCTTGGGGTACCACAACAGACAGCTTTGACTCCAGAAATCAATCTTTCCCAATATGCAATAGAAATAAAACATCTAACACTAAAGGATCAGACCTCATACCTTATTTCGGACGGTTGAAGTAGATCCCCGTTGAGCTTTCCAATCTTCAGCTTGAATTGATATAATAATTCCTCAACAACAAGTAAACAAGACAAGCATACTATATATCATGGTGTTAGATCTATTCTAGCATATATAATCAATAATGTAAAAGCATTTGACATATTCCAATGGATACAATATTCAATCAAATACACATGATTGGACAAGGAAAGATAGTTCTTATTAATATAAATCAGAGATTACAAGATAGATACAACCTCTGACGACACGTTTGCGAATCGGAGAAACTGAATCCCCCACTTGGGTCTCCACCACCTCAATCCTCCATCTCACGATAGCAAGCTCACTAGCAAAGGGCAAGCTTGGGAAGAACACAACAGTGCTCCAAAGGGACAAAGGGATGCAGACTCAAGCATAAATTCTGGCAACAATGGACTATAGTTTCGTTGCTTTCAATCTCTGCCTTCAATGTACCAAGGGGTTCCTTATATAGCTTCACAAGGGATAATGAAGGGTCGAATCCGAGCGATCTCAAGGCATATGGAAGGCCAGGAGTCAAATGAGTCAGATCCATGTCAAGGAAAACTCCAAAATAATTTGGACTACGCACACATCCCGATGTATGCTGATACAGGGGTCAAACTCACGTATGTACACGGTTATCGGGGAAAAAACCGTGTATATCATCTTTTATATACTTTTAGGGATGATCAAGGAAACATCAAATGATAAAATACAATCCATGGGGTCTAAAGAGTCTGCAGCGGGACAAGGGAAGGCCATACAAAGTATGATTCACCTAGAGTGGTGAAATCTGCTATAACAGATGCCCCCTAATGTGCGAGGTCAGAGGGGTCATACGATGACTGAAATACATTATAATTCCATCCCAAAAGTGGAGTGATGAAGGATCCCAAATGGAAGACTAGCCACCCAATAAGCATAGTACAATGATACAACTCTGCATATAACTGCAAGTACATATAGCAGTCTCGGATACATAAGAGTACAATGGCCATGAATAGGCATAATACATGATATCACATATGTGGTCATCGCCACGTACAATATACATAGATCAGAATCTCCATGATGAAGATATACAAAGGACCATGATCTTCAAAATGGCTGAAGATATACAATAGATCAAGATCTCCATAATGGCTGGAAATGTTTGACATACACTGGAATCAAGTCACGAGAGCTAAAATCTCATGAACACTGGCACGATCAAGGAGGTAGCATATAAAAGATGCCACCAGTCTGGAAGGTCTTCTACACAATCTGCTACAAGTACATGTCCTACTATGCGAATAGAGGTGTTGAGGTCGAACATAGTAGTCCATCGTCTGATTACCGGTCATTGATGTATACCGTTAACAGACGCAAGATTACCCACCGATAATGATAATGGGAATCAAGGTACTAGAGTGCAAACTAACAAGTGTGAATAGATGTGTTGAGGTCAAACACTTGAGAGAGTCCATCAATCAGGGGACATTGATGTATTCCCAAGAAACTATCGATGGCGAGAGAACCTGCCACTGATGACTGCAAGTCTCAAGGCACTCAAAAGGACTCTAGATTCCAATCCCAGAATAAATGATCTGAAGTCAATGGGATGAAATCCGCTGGAAGGAGGGAATTAAGGCATCCCCCATCATCCAACACAAGGTACTCAGCAAAGCTGTCTAATGTGGAAGGACTCGATCATAAAGTGCACGAACCAGTAACTGTACTAAGAATGACCGACATGCAAAGTCAAGATAACTAAGGAATGGCCGACACAGGTTTCAACTTCCTTCGAACAAGAGCATAACGGCATATGGTGACTAAATGAAGGCAGCATATACTCGATATACAAACTGGGACATCTCTGAGACACAGGAGGCATCAATAGAGGCTCCATAGGGACTGGAAGCTTAACCAATTGGTGGAGATAAACTCAGATAACGAGTACAGCTCCTAAGTCAAACTATAACCCAACCAATGGATGTGATATACAGTGCTCTGTTCGAAGGCGACACGACTCGACAGCTGCCAAAAGATAACATCTTTCCTTATCTAGATTTTTGGTTTTTTGATTGTTTTTGGACTTTTTCAGTTATTTGAAAATATTGAAAAAAGAATAAACTAACTTTATAGTTACAAACTAGGAGGAGACGAGTGTCATAAGGGAAAACAAACTAGTTCCAAGCAGTGGAACATACCTATGCTCAATGCAAGGATACATGTGTAGGATATCGACACTCGGGGGAAAATCCCCTCCCGGTAAAAAAGAGAATCAAGCTATGAAGGATAAAAAAAATGGCTCTGCATGGCTAGACATGAGACAAGCTCAGGCCATATGGCTGAAATGCAATGTTAGGGGAGCCGGTATAAAGCTCAATAAGGCAGGCAAAGCTCATGATAATGCATTCACAACTTGACATAAGGGGAGTCCGGAGGGAAAAAGGCCAGCATAAGATCAAGAGGAGTATGAGGCTCTTGAGAAATTTCATGGAAGTACTATACAACGAAATCCCACACCCTAAAGGAGAAAACATCAACATGGGCATGAAATGCAAATAAGGAGCTAACTAGGGTACCCATGTAAGGTGAATCTCTACCACTCATATCATGGCACTTCTATAGCAGCAAGAAGGTTCCGTGACATAATAGAGTGGGTTCGTACCTAAGGTCATAGTGAACCTAACCTATATTCCAGTATAGACATTATACCTATGATAGGCACAAACGGTCTCTGGTCACAAAAGAAGCATCCAACAAACAACTTCAGACCCAAGGAAGACCCAACCACACTCACAACCCACCTAGCAACTTCCCACAACATCAGACTCACCAAAAGGGAGGATGTACGCAACTACATAAAGAACAGCTGTGTATGTACGTGCCTTTTGGCCAAACATCTGTGTATGTACGCGACTGTTGTCCAAAAACCCACATATACAGAGAAGGCAATGGTAAAAAGCAAGTCAAGGCCAAACCAATAAAGGGGAGTGTCAATGGACAAACATACTATAACATGCAACACAGAAACAGAGAGAAACCAAGAGCAAGTCAATAATATCAAGCCCATTGTGCTGATAGAAAGCCCCAAATAAAAACAAGGAACATCCCCAGCGGAGTCACCAATTCTGTTACGGAGAGAAATTCGTATGGCTTGGGGTACCACAACAGATAGCTTTGACTCCAAAAATCAATCTTTCCCAATATACAATAGAAATAAAACATCTAACACTAAAGGATCAGACCTCGTACCTTATTCCAGACGGTTGAAGTAGATCCCCGTTGAGCTTTCCAATCTTCAGCTTGAATTGATATAATACTTCCTCAACAACAAGTAAATAAGACAAGCATACTATATATCATGGTGTTAGATCTATTCTAGCATATATAATCAATAATGTAAAAGAATTTGACATATTCCAATGGATACAATATTCAATCAAATACACATGATTGGACAAGGAAAGATAGTTCTTATTAATATAAATCAGAGATTACAAGATAGATACAACCTCTGACGACACGTCTACGAATCGAAGAAACTGAATCCCCCACTTGGGTCTCCACCACCTCAATCCTCCATCTCACGATAGCAAGCTCACTAGCAAAGGGAAAGATTGGGAAGAACACAACAGTGCTCCAAAGGGACAAAGGGATGCAGACTCAAGCATAAATTCTGGCAACAATGGACTATAGTTTCGATGCTTTCAATCTCTGACTTCAATGTACCAAGGGGTTCCTTATATAGCTTCACAAGGGATAATGAAGGGTCGAATCCGAGCGATCTCAAGGCATATGGAAGGCCAGGAGTCAAATGAGTCGGATCCATGTCAAGGAAAACTCCAAAATGATTTGGACTATGCACACATCCCGATGTATGCGGATACAGGGGTCAAACTTGCGTATGTACGCGGTTATGAGGGAAAAATCCGTGTATATCATCTTTTATATAGTTTCAAGGATGATCAAGGAAACATCAAAGGATAAAATACGGTCCATGGGGTCTAAAGAGTTTACAGCGGGACAAGGGAAGGCCATACAAAGTGTGATTCACCTAGAGTGGTGAAATCCACTATAACAGTGGGTAACCCTCCTATTGTCCAAGGGTTAAAGTCCCCGCAGTTTTGAGGCACTAGGGTTATTAGACTCTCCTAGAGAAGTTGGCCCTAGTGAGTCATTGTCAAGTTAGGAATTAGTATAAATAGAGAGTGAGCCTCTCTATTTATCACACACTCACTCACACTCAGTTGTAGTGCATAGCTAAGGAAGAAGAAGTTGTTGGGGCTAGAAAGAAAGAGGCTACTACTGTCGGGATATCATCTTACTATTTTTGGGTCTTTTCTATTTGGTGTTGATTCTATCTCTGAGGAAGTTGTGGGGTTTTCTCCTTTATGGTTTTCCCGAGGAAAAAATTTGTGTTCATTGTCTTATGTGTTTGATTGTTGTGCTTGTTATTCTGTCACTTAAGATCCTAAGTTAATGTTAGCTTAAATGATGAAAATCTATCATGGAATCAGAGCTAACATGAGAACAAGACATTGTGCAGCTACGGGAACTAGGGATTCCTACTTTTTGGATCTCTCTCCACAAATTTTCACCAAAAGAAGGTTGGAATAACTCTCCTCCCCAGGGCGCATCTTTCTGTTGAAGTAGAATCTTATTCTAAGCATTTTCAGTTTTTGACCCGACACTGGAGCTAAAAATTAGGGATTTCCACAGAAGTGGAATTTTTGAGTGATCCTAGGCCTGGAATGATCTCCTCCTCAAAATCGAAGTTTAGAGATCAAGTTCAAAGCATTTGGTTGGATAGAACTCTAGAAAATCCAAACCCTAATTTGCTCCTAACTAGCACTACAGAAATTTAGCTCCAAATCCAGATCCGACATCTTGACCTAGTAAGATGTAAATCTTTTGCATTTCCATTTGAGGTCCCCCATTAAGATGTCTCAACATACCAATCTTGATGAAAATCTTGAGGGAGATGATAACTTCTGAGCCTAGAAGTATAGGATCTCCTTGGTCCTAGAAGAAAATGAGTTGGACTCCTACATCAGTGAGGAGATTCCAATTCTAGAGGGAGATTAGGCTAAGGCCTTACACAAGAACAAGTTGGTTATATCTAAGAGGATTATTGCTGATTTAATCAAGGATCACCTCATACCACAGGTGTCCTCCCTAAAGACACCTAAAAATATGTTTGATGCCCTAACCAAATTGTTTGAAGGAAAGAACATAAACCGGAAGATGACCTTGAGGAACCAATTGAAGACTATGAATATCCAGAACGCGGAGACCATATAGTCATACTTCACAAGGGTCTCCAAGATCAAAGAACAAATTGAAGCAGTAGATGAAGAAGTGGAGAATACAGAGATTGTAATGACCACCTTGAATGGTCTCCCTAGGACATGGGACTCTTTCATTCAAGGGATCTATGCCAAAAAGAAGTTAGTCAAGTTCAATAGACTATGGGAAGAATGCTCTCAAGAAGAAGCTCTGATAGCAGCTCAAGAAGAAAAGATGGGAAGTGAATATCAATATCTTACAGTACAATCCAAGAAAACTAGATCTAGCCACCACAGAGGTAAGTACTCTCATCAAAGGAATAACTTTAGAAAGCCTAGAGATAAGTCTAAGTTCATTTTCTATACATGTGATGAAAGAGGACACTTTGCTAGAGATTGTCCTAGAAACAAAAGTAGCTCTCACAAGAAAAAGGGAAACAAGAGAAGACATCATGCTCATGCTGCAAAGGATGATGAACCTTCCACATAGAGAAACAGACAAGACAATGATGATTCTTCAAGTGATGAAGAATATTTTTTGATTTCTGATCTCATGGGAACTATCACACATGGCAGCAATGATTGGCTTATAGACAGTGGTGCTTCTAAACATATGATAGGATTCAAGGAATCCTTTGTGAAATTATCTGAACATGAATCACCTCACAAGGTGAAACTCAGAGATTACTAAGAGTATCCAATAAAAGGTAGTGGTGAATCCTCATACAAGCTAGACTCTGGAAATTCTATCAAGATGAAAGATGTATTGTTTGTACCTGGACTAAAGAAGAAACTCCTCTCCATATCTGCATTGGATGCAAAAGGAATGAGGGTTGTATTTGTAGATTTCCAAGTACTCATGTGGCCAAAGGGAAAGTATTTCAATAATGTAGTAGTAATTGGGGAACAAGAAGGAGGACTATACAAATTGAAGGGCCAACCAGAACAAGCTTTGGTTCGTGAATCGGTAGAACCAAATGAGCTTTGGCATAGAAGACTTACACATGTACATTACAGAGCACTACCACTTGCAAGTAAAGCTGTTGAAGGTCTCCCAAAAATGCATACAAATTATGAAGGTGTATGCAAAGGATGTGCGAAAGGGAAGAACACAAAGAAGACATTTCCAAGTAGTGAGAGCAAGGCAAAAGGAATCATAGAAATCATCCACTCCAATGTATGCGATCCAATGTCATCCAGTTCACTAAGTGGGTATGTATACTATGTTTCTTTTATTGATGATTTTTCTAGAAAGGCATGGATATACTTTATGAAGAACAAATATGAAGTATTCAGCAAGTTCAAGGAATTGAAAGCCTTGTTCGAGAATCACACAAAAAAGAAGATCAAGAACTTTCGATCAGATAATGGCGGAGAATTCACATCAAATGAATTCAAAGAGCTATGCAAAGACTCAGGTTTTAAGAGGGAGTTATCCACTCCATATAATCCACAACGGAATGGGATTGCAGAAAGAAGGAATAGAATGATCATGGAAGCAGCAAGGGCCATGCTTCACGATAAAGATATTCCTATGCATCTATGGGAAGAAGCTGCCAAAACAATGGTGTATGTACAAAACCGTACTCCTCACAGAGTACTCGATAACAAGAATCTTGAAGAAGTCTTATTTGGCAAGAAACCTGAAGCTAGCCATCTTAGAATATTCAGTTGTCCTATATACATACACATTCCGAAAGAAAAGAGGATGAAGTTAGATCCTTTAGGAAAGAAGGGAATATTTGTGGGATACTCTAAAAGCTCGAAGGCTTATGGAATATACTTCCCAGGGTTCAAGAAGATTGACATTAGTAGAGATGTAACATTTGACAAATATTTAGCATACATCAAATCCAGGAAGAGACCGAATGAAGAACCTAAAGAAACAAGAGCACCCAGAATTCATGATACAACCATGAACGAAGAAATTCAAGAAGAAGATCGAGAATTAGAAGAACCTCAAGAACCTGTAGATCCACCTCAGGAGAAGAATCCTCATAAGAGGAAACCTGCTTGGGTACGTGAAATTATCCAAGGTGCAAAGAGATATGGAGCTTCAGAAGAAACACATAGAGGAAGAAAGAGAACTAGGTCCTGCTCCAGTCATGTAGCCTTGCTATGTGACATTATTGATAAAGAACCTTCCAACTTTGAAGAAGTGGCAAAAAAGAAAGAATGGAAGGAGGCTATGATCGAAGAGTATCAATCGATCATGAAGAATGATTGTTGGGATGTTGTCCCAAGACTAGAAGGGAAGTCCATTGTAACTTCCAAATGGATCTATAAGATCAAGCATGCTGCAAATGGAAGCATATAGAAATATAAAGCAATATTAGTGGCTCGTGGTTTCTCCTACAAAGAAGGAATAGATTATGAAGAAACTTTTGCACCTATAGCCAGATACACTTCCATCAGATCAGTACTTGCTCTGGCTGCAATGATGAAATGGAAGATACACCATATGGATGTTAAGGCTGCTTTCTTGAATGGTGTAGTAGAAGAGGAAGTGTATGTGGAGCATCCACTCGATTTTGAGACACATGACAGGGAGTCTCATGTGTGTATATTGAAGAAATCCCTGTATGGTTTGAAACAGGAACCCATGACATGGCACAGAAGAATTGATGGCTTCCTATCCAATTTGGGATTTACCAAGAGTAAAGCAGATTCCAACCTTTACTACAAGGTTGAAGATGGAAATCCAGTGATAGTTCTACTGTAGGTGGATGATCTATTTGTAACAGGTGTGGATGGGTTGATTGTTGATACGAAGAGGAAACTTGCTTCCAAGTTTGAAATGAAAGACTTGGGTATGATGCACTATTTCTTAGGCATGGAGGTGTGGAAGAATGCAGATGGAATCTTCCTTGGACAAGGGAAGTATGCAGTAGAGATTCTGAAGAGATTCAAGATGATGGAATGCAAGGCCATAACCACACCTATGGCATCAAACCTGAAGCCATTGAGTGATGCTTCATCAGAAGCGGTTGATGCTACGATGTATCATCAGATGATTGGGTCCTTGATGTACCTGATGAACACTAGACCAGATCTTTTCTTTGCTGTGAACACCTTGAGCCAGTTCCTGACAGATCCAAGACACGTTCACTTGATTGATGCAAAGCTTATTCTAAGGTACCTGAAGGGTACAGTTGATTATGGGCTCAAGTGCAAGGAAAATTAGAAGACTAACCTGGAGGGTTATGTTGATTTAGATTAGGTAGCAAGTGCCATCGATAGGAAGAGCAATTCAAGATGTTGCTTCAGTATGGGATCAAGTATGATCTCTTGGTTTAGTAGGAAGCAGTCATGTGTGGCACTGAGTACAGCTGAAGCAGAATATGTCGCAGCTTGTTCAGCTAGTTGCGAGGAAGTGTGGCTAAGAAATATACTGTTTGATTTATTTGATCTCCAGTTGGATGCTACTTGTATATAATGTAACAACCAGAGTTGTGTGAAGTTTTCATAGAACCGAGTGTTCCATGACAAGTCAAAGCATATCGAGATCAAGTATCACTATATTAGGGATATTGTGCAGAGAGGAGTAGTGAAGCTCCAGTATGTTGCAATGAATGAACAAATAGCTGATGTGTTGATGGAGTCATTGGATAGAGTAAAGTTTGAGTACTTCAGGGAGAATCTTGGTGTTCTCCAAATCGAGGTTCTCTCCAAGGGGAAATGATGACACCTAGAGCCATTTTGACATGGTGAGAGGATTAGATTCCTTCCATGGTCAGATGTAAGGGCTGATCCATTCTGTCATGGTGAGAGGATTGGGTTCCTTCCATGTCATATGTGAGTGCTGATCCATTCTGATGTGACTGTAGGATTGGTTCCTAGATGATAAGATGTAAGAACTAAATTCCATTATTGGAATGGAGGCACCTGGTCAGTTACTAGGAATACTCAGTCTGGGACTGAGGGCCATTCTAATATGACTGTGGGATGTAGTCTTACATGATTAGATATGAGTGGATGGCCATTCTAAGGTGATTGAGGGATGTGTTCCCACTTGATCAGATATAAGGGATAATGCCGTTCTTTGGTAGAATGGAGGCACCTATTCAATTACCAGGAATCCTTAGTCGACTGAGATCCCTTTCAATGCGATGTGTTTACACATGGTCGAATCTAAGTGCAGAGACTTTCTGACAAGATGAGGTTGGATGTAAGTGCTGAGCCATTCTGGTACGATGTGTTTACACATGGTCAGATGTGAGTGCTGGGCCTTTTTGACAAGATGAGGTGAGATGTGAGTGTTGGGCATTCCTTTCTGACAAGACAAGGTCAGATGTAAGAGCTGGGTGGGCCATTCTGACTTAGGGTTAGATATAAGTGCTAAATACCTACATGAAGGGTAGGCCTACAACTAGCATGAAAAAGGGCTGGCTCTGTAGAACTTCTTGTGACGAGAAGAATCGAGAGATAGCACCATTCTGAGATAGCACTGATGATGATGATCCACTCTTGATGATGACCCAGATCAAGTGATGATCTAGATGTGATGATGATCCAGACTTGATGATGATCTATATCAAGTAATGATCCAGATTTGATGATGATACAGTGATGATGATCCAGATCCTGTGATGGAGAAGACTTGAAGAAGAATATGAATTAGAAGAAGACTTGAAGATGAAGAAGATGACTTGAAGATGAAGAAAACTTGAAGATGAAGATGACAATATGATCTAGTCGATACAGAGAAGAGGACCAGTGTTGAAAATTGTGTCGAAAGAATACCTTCCTAGTTAAGAGGGAGTGTTGATGTATTTGTAACTTCAGAATGTATTCACTTATATATCTTATGTCTTGTACCCCGATGTTTATTCTGGGAAGTGTCTATAATGTATTTGAGTCATGTCATGCCCTGATGTTCCTATCGGGAGGTTATATAATGTAAACAAGTCATGTCAAGTCATTGTGGGTAACCCTCCAATTTTCCAAGGGTTAAAGTCCCCGCAGTTCCGGGGCACTAGGGTTATTAGAATCTCCTAGAGAAGTCGGCCCTAGTTAGTCATTGTCAAGTTGGGAATTAGTATGAATAGAGAGTGAGCCTCTCTATTTATCACACACTCACTCACACGCAGTTGTAGCGCATAGCTGAGGAAGAAGAAGTTGTTGGGGCTAGAAATAAAGAGGCTACTGCTGTCAGGATATCATCTTACTGTTTTTGGGGCTTTGCTATTTGGTGTTGATTCTATCTCTGAGGAAGTTGTAGGGTTTTCTCCTTTATGGTTTCCTCATGGAAAATATTTGTGTTCATTGTCTTATGTGTTTGATTGTTGTGCTTGTTATTCTCTTAGTTAAGATCCTAAGTTAATGTTATCTTAAATGATGAAAATCTAACACTTGTTACCCTTTAATCTTGTGGTAGGGTTATGTTTCGACTGGTTGTTTGGTTGGGGTTTGATGGTGTACAGAAATCGATTTTGCCTTAGGGCTTTGAATACAGACTTGGTTATTTTTAATGTGGAGGCTTTATGCCATGACTTGATGCTTAGGCCATTCGACTCTATGTAATGATTATTTTGGTTATGTAACGCATTACAGTTTTGGTTTTGGGATTTTAAAGCCATGGGCTACACCATTGCAAGAAATGGTTCCATATCCCATTGGCACCCTGTGTAAAATCTTGTTCTCAGCCTTAATGGTGACTGTGTACAGAAATTTGGGATCTCTGTGTAAATAGATGTAAGCGTTGGTTTCTATAAATTGTAAAGGTTTATGTTGTATGCGATTTCCTCCTGTGTTTTTATTTAACTCTGTATTTAAATAGGTTGGGGTTTTTTAATGGATAGAGGCATGCACCTTACCAGATGCTCTTTGTGTAAATGCCAACGATTTTTTTGGTTAATGTGATATCTTGACAGTGTGGGTAAAGGCCATGCCGTCAACGGCATGAGCCTTCCCACAGTGCTGCGATAACTTGTATTTAAATTGTTTATGGCAACTAGTTCTTATGTTAACATTGGATTGTGTTTTAAATCATTGTTTGGCCAATGCCATGACTTATGTGAGCACTGTGTATTAAAATGTTATTTGGCTGAGGCCGTGACTTATGTGAGCACTTGTGTGTTAGTGGGTTTCGTGGAGGCCAAGGTATGTAGACCCTCGATGGCACTTGTTGTTTTTAAAGAACTTCAACTCTCTGATATAAATTAAAGGGTTTAATTATAACCCAAAACCCGCATACATTGTACAGTGTGGCCTATGTGGGTGCGATTATAGGATTGGGTTTGTCATTGGTATATATAATACGTAGGGGTTATTTTATTATGGCTTTTCCTTGGGTTTTGACATCCATGGGAATAGATGTTGCGACATCTATTGGCAACAATGTCTTTAATGTATAGTAATGAAATGTAATTTGATAAATAAACAAGTGGGGATTGCACGCCACAGGATTTGATTGCTGCTACTATTTACAATAAATGGATTTATGTTATGATGTTGAATTATGTAAATTGATTTATGGTTATGTAGAGATGGATACTATATGGGTTTTTTAGAGATATAATGCTTGTGATTTATGGTATTTTAATTTAGATGTTAAGACTGTATATTTTATGGCAGAGTCTTGATAAGGACCACATGGATGGTCATAATATCCCTCTGATTAAATTTAATGTGGCTCTCCTTTATGTGGAGTATTTTTAATGTAATTTGTTATATGATTACAAACCTTGAGAGGTCTTAGATGGATTATTTAATTTTAGAAATAAATGCATAGATAGTTTTTATAAAGGTTTATACCTAATAGTTTTATTTATATGTAAATACAGTTATCTTGTAAACAAATAGTTCTGGTTGTTATACGAACTCTGTTATTCATAGATCTAGTTTAAAATATAAATATGTATAGATTAGCATAATTAATATTTTAGTTAATTATTACTGAACTAGTTTATTTAAAATTTCTAGGGCAAGCCTCTATTGACAAATGAAATATGTCAACAGAGTATTAAATATAGAAATCATAGTATAAACATAATACTAAGATCCACACCTAGTTAATACAATAATATTTATGAAGGATACCACCCTAAACATAAACAACATACGATAAAACTTCTCCAGCATGAGATTAGTAAATTGTAATTACAAAACCTAGAAGTTTGTTAATCATAAAACTTAACCCCTATGATTAAAAATTACATTGCAGCCATTACTTAATGTGAATAGTAATGAATCTTTAGGAAATAAAATAGAATAGGATTTCCATGGTTTCATACCTGAATTTGAAAATTTGTCAATGGCTGCACCTGCACACTTAAATAGCCAACATTAACAATTCAATGCAGATCTGACCTGTGTTTGATGACCAAATCACTTGGGAACTACCACATTCCACCCAACCATGAACCAGAATCGTTCCTAGTTTAAATCCGGATCCCCCCGAGCTGGACTCCAACATGCAAGTAGCTTAGATCTCCTAAGGTAGGGTTTCCTATCTGGTATTCAAATTCTGAATCGGTCCTCTTTTCCTTGCAGGAGAAATTTCTCCAAGAAAATACTTGAGAGCCAAAAATAGGTAGAATAATAATTCTCTAAAGGAAAAATCAGAACCCCAAGCCTTTGCTTGGCTTGAGTATTTATCGATAGACTTTTTAGTCAAAGGGGAAGTTAAATCAAGAAATCCTTGATTCCTTGATTTAACCCTTTTTAATTTACTGGGGTAATTTTCAATTCTTAACCTAATAACTTTTAACTAGTTCTGAGTTAGTCTTTCATAGTTATTTCACTATTTACTAATCTTTTAATAATAAATAATAATTGGTGGAGCTTCTCTTCTTTCTTTATTCATTTATATAATTGATCATAACTAATTCTTTATACATACTATGTATAAAATACATAGTATTAAAATACATAGTTAACATTTGTCTTCGGGCATCATGTATCATGATCCCTAGAATTAATGACACTTCCTTATGAAGGTCAAGTAGATATATGGCTCAAGATTACTAGGCTAGGCAACTCTAAACATCCTTGCATATTGGATTTCACTTGTATAGCGTGGTAGCTCTTCAGTACTTTGATGAGAATATAGAATTCAAAATTTTCATTTAATCACTTATAAATGAGTATGATGATGATCAATATTTTTCTCAAGCTGTTTTTGCTCGGAAGTTATTAAATTCTTTTCAGTAAAACCTAGTGCTTACTAGAGCCCATACTCAATGCCTATAGTAGGGAGTTACAAACATAGTGCAATACCAAAGCTTTTGCTCAACACTAAATTCTAGGATGTACTTGTATGATACACCTAGGGATACAATGGTCAAATACCCGATGCTCCAGAGCTTATGCTCAACATCAGCATGGAATGCTCTATATCTTATGCCCAACATTTCCAATTATATTTTCATGTGTTCCAGAGCTTTATGCTCAACATAAATGTAAGTACTCATGTGCCCCAAATCCTCTTGCTCAACACAAATCATCTCATCAATCATGTGCTTCAAGGTCCACGCCTAACACAAAACATTTCATCAATAATGTGCTTTAGGGTCCACGCCCAACACAAAACATATACATACATATATTTCATCAACAATTGGCTTACGCCCAATATACAAAACAAATCATCATGTTCATATGCAATGGGGTTTTTTACCCACAAAATAAAACATCAATATAATCATCATGATTAATAGGCTCATGCCTATAAACGGTAGGTCCAAAATTCGGGACATTACATCCCTCCCCACTTAGTACAACACCATCCCTGGTGTCTTAGGGACTCTGAATGATATCATGAAACAAGGCGGGGTAAGCCTTTCTCATGGTGGCCTCATTATCCCAGGTAGCCTCATATACCTCAAAGTGCTTCCACTGCACTTTCAATTGGACTATATTGCACTTCCAAAGCTGCACTTTTCTCTTGTCCAATATATGCAAAGGCTCAGGGGAAAATTCCCCTCAGGTTTCACCTGTAATAAAGACCAATCAACGACATTCTTAGTGTCATAAACATATTCCTTTAATAAAGATGCATGGAAAACATTATGAACTCTTACGTGGGAAAGTAATGCTAGTTCATAAGCCACTGGTCCTTTCTTGGACATGATTTCAAAAGGTCCACAAAACCTAGCTGCCAACTTACCACACCTACCCAAGCTCAATGAGCTCCATTTTGCTTTCACTTTCAAGTAGACATGCTCACCTACTTTATAGTATTTATCTTTTCTTTTCTTATCCGCATAACTTTTCTGACAGTCTTTTTCCTCTTTAAGGTTTCCCTGGACCTTGGTAACTATCTATTCCAAGTCTAATAACAGGTCAGGCCCTAACATGAGTCGATCCACCGTACTGTCCCAAGTAACTGGGGTCCCACACTTTCATCCATAGATTACCTTGAAAGGACTCATATTGGAGAAAGGATGATACCCATTGTTGTATGCAAACTATGGAAGGTGTAGATAATCCTCCCACTTGGTGGGTTTGCTCATGACATGTTAGTTTTTCAACATTAAGCTAGAATTATTAGGATCTTTAACTAACTGAATAACAAGTACAGTAATCAAACACAAGAGACAATGAACACAGTGTTTTTCCTCGGGGAAACCATAAATGGAGAAAACCCCGCAACCTCCTTAGAGATAAAATCAACACCAAAATAGTAAAACCCAAAACAGTAAGTGATCTCCCGACAACAAAACCTTCTTCTTATCTAGCCCCAGTGTCTTCTCCTTCCTCAACTATGCGATACACTTGAGTGTGTATGTGATGTGTACTAAATAGAGATTCCAGATCTCTATTTATACTAATCCTGACATGACTAAAAACCTAGTAGGGTCGACCTCTCTAGCAGAGTCTAATAACCCTAGTGCCTTGAAACTGCGAGGACTTTAACCCTTAGACAATAGAAGGGTTACCCACAATTACTTGACATGACTTGTTTACATTATAGATATTCCCAATCGAAACATTGGGGCATGACATGACGTAAGTACATCCTGGAATAAACATTGGGTTATAATAGATAAGAAATACAAGTGAATACATTCTGAAGTTACAATTACATCAACACTTCCTCTTAACTAGGAAGGTATTCTCTCGACACAATTTTCATCACTAGTCTTCTTCTCTAGGTCATCTCATCATTTGCATCTTCAAGTCATCTTCGTCTTCAAGTCATCTTCATCTCTTGATCTGGATCATCACTGGACATCATCACTGAATCTGGATCATCACTCAATCTGGATCATCACTGGATCTAGATCATTACTCAATCTAGATCATCACTACTAGATCATCATCACTGGATCATCATGCGTGCTATCTCATGATTCTTATCATCACAGGAAGTTCTATAGAGCCATCCCTTTTTCATGCTGGTTGTAGGCCTAGACTCCATGTAGGTCTTCTTCAACACTTATATCTGACCTGCTCATCAGAATGGCCTGCCCAACACTTACATCTGACCTACTCGTCAGAAAGGCACGCCCAACACTCACATCCAATCATGTAGGAACCAATCCTATAATCATATCAGAAAGGCCCAGCACTCACATTTAGCCATGCGGGAACACATCCTACAACCATGCTAAAAATGAAATTCTCTTCCACCCATGTGGGAACATGTCCTGCAACCATGATGGAAGAGTTATGCACTTACATCCACCCATGCGGGACCACATCCTGCAACCATGATCGAAGGGCTCTGCACTCACATTCACCCATGCAGGAACACATCCTACAACCATGATGAAAGGGCTCTGCACTTACATCCACCCATGCGGGAACACATCCAACAACCATGATGGAAGGGCTCTGTACTTACATCCACCCATGCAGGAACACATCTTGCAACCATGATGGAAGGGCTCTGCACTTACATCTGACCTACTCATCAGAAAGGCATGCACTCACATCTGATCTTGTAGGAACCAGATGGATGACTTTTGGTTTCTTACTGGAGAAGAATTCTTCAGGAGTCTTGTTCTCGAGTACTCTATGTGGAGTACGGTTCTATATATACACAACTATTCTGGCAGCTTCCACCCAAAGATGCATAGGAAGATCTTGATCATGAAGCATAGCTCTTGTAGCTTCCATGATAGTTCTGTTCTTCCATTCTGCAATCCCATTCTGTTGTGGATTATAAGGAGTGGACAACTCCCTCTTAATCCCTGATTCTTTACATATCTCTTTGAATTCATTCGAAGTGAATTCTCCACCATTATCTGATTGAAAAGTCTTGATCTTCTTTTCAATGTGATTCTCGATCAAGGCTTTGAATTCCTTGAACTTGCTGAATACTTCGTCTTTGTTCTTCATGAAGTAAACCCATGTCTTCCTAGAAAAATCATCAATGAAAGAAACATAATATGCATACCCGCTTAGTGATCTTAAAGACATAGGACCACATACATCGGAGTGGATGATTTCTAGGATTCCTTTGGCTTTGCTTTTGCTTCTAGGAAATGTCTTCTTTGTATTCTTTCCTTTCACACATCCTTTGCAGACCCCATCATGTTCTGCTTGGAATTCTGGAAGACCTTCAATAGCTTTGCTTGCAATGCACATGTGCAAGCCTTCTATGCCAAATTTCACTTGGCTCTACTGTGTCATGGACCAAGGCTTGTTCTTGATGGCCCTTTAATTTGTACAATCCTCCTTCTTGTTCTCCAATCACCACTACATCATCGATAGTCTTTCCTTTTGGCCACATGATGACTTCACCATCTATGAATGCAACCCTCATTCCTTTTGCATCTAATGCAGATATGGATAGGAGGTTCTTCTTGAGTCCTGGTACAAACAAAAATTTCTTGATTATCATAGACTTTCCTGAGTCTAGTTTATAGGAATATTCCCCACTACCTTTTATTGGATACTGGTAGTCATCTCCTAGCCTCACCTTGTGAGGTGATTCATGTTCTGATAGTTTTACAAAGGATTCCTTGAATCCTGTCATATGCTTGGAAGCCCCACTATCTATATGCCAATTAGTGCTTCCATGAGTAATGTTTCCTGTAAGAGTGGAAATAAAAACATATTCATCTTCACTAGAAGAATCTTCACTTTCATATCTGGTTCTTTTCTTGGATGGTTCATCATCCTCTGCAACATGAGCATGATGTCTTCTTTTGTTTCCCTTCTTCTTATGAGAAAGAACCTTGTTCTTAGGAAAGTATTTTGCAAAGTGTCCTCTTTCATCACATGTATAACATCTCAATTTAGATAGGTCCTTTCTACTGTTATCTTTATGGTAAGGATTCTTACCTCTGGTGTGATGAGAGTTTCTTCTGCCTTTCTTAGAGTGGACTGTGAGAGCTTGATCTTCACTTCCCATATTCTTTTCTCAAGCTGCTATCAAAGATTCTTCTTGAGAGCATTCTTCCCATAGTATGTTGAACTTAACTAGCTTATTCCTAGCACATATTCCTTGGATGAATGAATCCCATGACCTAGGAAGGCCATTTAGTGTTGTCATCACAATTTCTGCATTCTCCACTTCTTCATCTATAGCTTCTAGTTGTTCTTTGATTTGGGATACCCTTGTGAAGTAAGACTAAATTGTTTCTGCATTCTGAATCTTCACATTCTTCAGTTGGTTTCTCAGATTCATTTTCTGATTTATGTTCTTCCCTTCAAACAATTTGGTTAGGGCATCAAACATAGCTTTAGGTGTCTTGAGAGAGGACACCTATGGTATTAGATGATCCTTGATAGAATCAACAATGATTCTCTTTGCCATAACCAACTTCTTCTTATGTAAGGCCTTTGCCTCATCTCCCTCTGGAACTGGAATCTCCTCATGGATGTAAGAGTCCAACTCATTCTCTTCCATGACCAGGGAGATCCTATACTTCCAATATCGAAAGTTATCAACTCCCTCAAGATTTTCATCAAGCTTGGTATGATGAGACATCTTAACTAAGAACCTCAAATTAAAATACAAAATATTTAGATCTTACCAGGTCAAGATGTCATATCTGGATTTGGAGCTGAAAATCCTGCAGAGCTGGTTCAGGAGAAAATTAGGGTTTTTCTTTTATGAATTTATGTCCAACCAATTGCTTTGAATTTTATCCCTAAATTCGATTTTAGGGAGGAGATCAATTCAGGCCTGGGATCACTGAAAAATTCCTCTTCTGTGAAAAGCCCTAATTTTTTGGCAGCAGTGTCGGGTCCAAAACTGAACCTCAGAATTGGATTCTGCTTCAATAGAAATATGTGCCCTAGGGAGGAGAGTTATTCCACCCTAATTTTGCTGAAAATATGTGGAGAGAGATCCTAAAAATAGGAATTCGTAGTTCCTATAGCTGCACAGTGTGTTCTCCTCAGGTTAGCTCTGATACCATGTTAGTTTTTCAACATTAAGCTAGCATTATTAGGATCTTTAATTGAGAGAATAACAAGTACAACAATCAAACACAAGAGACAACAGACATCTTGTTTTTCCTCGGGGAAACCATAAATGGAGGAAACCCCACAACTTCCTTAGAGATAGAATCAACACCAAAATTGTAAAACCCAAAACAATAAGTGATCTCCTGACAACAGTAACCTTCTTCTTATCTAGCCCCAGTGTATTCTCCTTCCTCAACTATGTGCTACACTTGAGTGTTGATGTGATGTGTACTAAATAGAGAGTGTAGCTCTCTATTTATAATAATCTTGACATGACTAAGACCCTACTAGGGTCGACCTCTCTAGGAGAGTCTAATAACCCTAGTGCCTCGGAACTACGCAGACTTTAACCCTTAGACAATAGGAGGGTTACCCACAATGACTTGATATGACTTGTTTACATTCTAGATATTCCCAATCGGAACATCGACGCATGACATGACATAAGTACATCCCAGAATAAACATCAGGTTAAAGTAGATAAGAAATACAAGTGAATACATTCCAAAGTTACAATTACATCAACATGACATACATTTGAAGCATGTCTTTAACAATTTGGTCTACTCTTTCAGTCTACCCGTCTGTCTGCGGGTTATAAGAAGTGATAAAGTTCAGTTGCATCTCTAATCCATAGAATAAAGATCTCCAAAACTTTCATGCAAACTTAACATCTCTATCTAAGATAATTGCTTTGGGTATCCCATGCAATATGAATATCTATTTTAGGAAGATATCGACAATGTTCACGGCCTTGTAGGTCTATTTCACGGGAATGAAGTGTTCTTCCTTTGATAGATTTTCAATGGATATGAAGATGGAATCATTTTGCTTCTTGATTTTCAGTAAGCCAGTAATAAAATCCATACTGATAACCTCCCACTTCCATTGCGGAATGGGCAATGGTTGTAGCAATCCTGAAGGATGTTGGTGCTCAAATTTAACTAGCTTGCATTCCTGACATTTCGCAATAAACATTGCAATGTCATCCTTTAACTTGGGCCAAAAAATGTGTCTCTTGATGATAGATATCATCTTTTGATATCCTGGGTGCCTCAAGTAGGGTTCCCTATGAAATTCTATGAGGATGTTGGACCGAATGTCCCCTCCATTTGGAACATACAATCTATCCTTGGACCATAGTAGTCTGGAGTCATCCACCTTGTATTCCTTTTGTTGTTAAAACAATCGGTCCTCCTAGATATTCTTGAGGATTTCCACATAGAATGGGTCAACTTTGTTGGCCATTCTAATATTCTCATGCAAATATACATCAATTTGACTCAGGGTCACCTCATATATCATATGAGTTCTTCGACTCAAAGCATCGACAACTTTGTTCTCTTTTCCCTTAATATGCTTCAGTTCATAGTTATATTGACTCAGAAAAGCCAACCATATATATTGCCTCACATTCAGATCGGGTTATTCGAACACATATTTTAGACTCGTATTGTCAGTCTTTAGAAGCAACTTCCTTCCCATGAGGTAGTGCCTCCACATCTTCAGTGCATGGATAATGGCCGCTAGCTCAAGATCATGTGTGGGATATGTTAAGTCAATGATTTGTTTCTTCAAATTTTGTTTGATTTGTTTTTATTTCAAGTTACTTTTTTTTATTTAAGTTTGATTATTTGCTTCTTTTAGGAGAATTTTTGGTTGTTAGGTGAAATTTTGAACTTGGCCTTTATATTTTTGCTTTATTTTTTACCCTTTACATTTTGAAGGGGTTTTTTAAGTCATTATATCAAATGATGGATTCATAAATCATATCTTGAGCATAGTCATTACTCAAACAGCTTTTAAACTTCATGCAAAATGACTAAAAGCTGTAAAACAGAGATAAAATAGCGTTAATATTATTCTTGTAGCGCTGGAGCCAAAAATTAACGAAAGGGCACTACAAGAATATCACGACCCTCATTTCTTCCGATTTTTTAGCAAAATTTGGCATGTTTTCGAATTGATGAGTGACTAATCACATGTTCTGGAGAGTTTGCTACGTGCTGTCTCAGGAATCATCATGAGAATAAGTGGTTTCATATCGTGAGGAAGGGCGTGGTCATCATGAATCATAAAGCATTTTATCACGACAGATGGCCGGTTAAATCAAGTTTAATCTGAGGAGAGTTACTTCTTATCTCTTTCTCAAAGCTGAGGAGTTAATGGAATGATGGTGTCTGCCTAAAAACATGGAGATTGAAGTTGCAGAGCCTAGTGGAGGTTTTCCTAGTCGCACAGGAAATTAGGGCTTCTTCAACTTGACACCTGGAGTTAAATTCGACCTTGAAAGACACCTGTATCATTCAGGCCGGTACTTAAATAGCATGAAGAGTAGTTAAAAGTATCTACAGTCAGGTATTCCATGATAAGCCAATATAACTAAAAATTTGGGGCTTTTTCGGTGGGGTTTGTTCTATCAAAATTGATCGAGGGAAATGAAAAAATTATGCTCTTAAATGAAATTTCAACCAAAGAAATAACTGGCTAAGACATTCTAAGATGTTCTGTTAAGTGGAGGACTAACAGATAGCTCTATATTGAATTATTCCTTTGTTGAAGTTTAAAGAAGCTGGGTTGAAAATTGTGTATGTTATAATACTTAAACTTCACAAAAAGATCTGATACTTATACACGGTAGGATAAATGCGTTGAATGGCTAAATTGCAGTGAGACCTAGTTTCATTTTTGATACTAAGGCTACAGGAAGCATAATGTGAATAGATTGCATATTGTTTTGTTTTTCTCATCCAGCAGATAAGCAACCTCCAGTTAACCTGAGAAGTCAGTGATTGATATCACATTTGCAAAGTTTTAACAGTGAAAAAATTGTTGATAGGTGATACCAAAAATGTTTGAGGATTGATGTTGGTATCGATACACAGGGGTAAGAGTACATGCTGGAGATGGACATCCATTAGAACAACTAAATTGAGTGATAGTCATCAGTTGTAGTGAAGAGTCTGAATACTTCAAATGATCTAAGTTTTTCATATATGTGATAAAACTCAGCCTATATTAAGAAAACAAAAAGGAGCAATCAGAAAAGATTAAGGAGAACTATTTTTTGAAACTTGAGAGATTTGAAAACGAAACATCACCTGTCAGGTTTCAATTGAACCCAAGAAGCCAGATAGTTTCCAGCCCTTAGAGACAGATGGGTAAGAGTGGTAAAATAAATAGAGTAGAACCTACTAATGTAGGTTGGATTGAAAAACTCCCTGGGTGTGTTGAATTATTCCAACAGGCTGGTTGGATGGACGTTTTCAAGAAGATAGATGGGTATAATGCTGAAGTTTCTTGTAAATTTGCACAATGTTTTAAAAATGACATGGTGACCTTTGACACTCTTAAGTTCAGGCTGACAGTGGAGTTGATTGCAGAAGATACAGGGATTAAGAATGAAGGTGAACTATGGTTTAAGAAACTGCCCTTTACCTTTGATCCTCAAAGATATCTCTTACCAAATGTCACCCCAGAGTGGAGTAAGGGCATCCTTATTCAAAATTTCAGGAAGGAATGGGTTGAACCAATCAGAATTTTGCAGAGTTATATTACTTGCGAGGGCAGGTATGCTTATGTATTTAAGTACCACTTCAGATTTCTGCAACATATGGTGGGGGTGTCCAAGATGAGCCTTCCATTCTTTTTATTCAAAAGCTTGCAGAAAATGGCTAACAGGGTCAAAGGGCATATGGACCATTCTTCTCAGTCCATTTTTCATCATGGGCTAATTAAGTTGATTATCAGCACTGTTTTGCAGCATGAAGGGAAGACCTGGGACTTTTTCATCTTTTGGTCTGGCTTTAAAATCAAACAAGAAGATCAGCAGCCTAAGAGGCAAACAGACAAAGGGAAGGTACTGATCAAAAAATTAGGTCAGAAAGCTAAACTTGAAGACAAGAAGGATGTCAAAGTTGAGAAGGCAACAGAGCAGGTGGAGGTTGACAGTAAACCCAAAGTGTTTTCAGTTCGTATTACAGATGGGTATTCATTGTTTTCAGAAGAGAAGTTGCAGCCTAGGAAGCAGTTTACACCAGCAAAAGTTTCCAAGGAAACTAAACCTGCAGTTACAGAAGAGGTTGCTGCACTTAAGGAGGAATTTCAGACCTAGCAAAGAAGTCCACTCACCATTCTCTCAGATGATGAGGGATATTTACTAGAAGAATATCAGCCCGTTGATAAAACTGAATATGAGGCTGAAGCATGCAGAGAATTCTCCACTTCAGAAATTAAAACAGTCAAACCTAATAGGAAGAAGAAGAAAAAGTTTGAAGTGATAGCCCCATATTGCAGGGATAAAAATAGGCCAACAAATAAGCTAAGATGGAATATGAAGAAACTGCTCAATCCTAAATTGAATTCCAAGCAAGTGACTGTCTTGAATGATACTTGAGTGAAGGGAAGAGAGGCAAATGGATTGCAAAGATTATGGAGCAGCACTGAAAAAAGAGAAGATCGTGGATTTTTACTCAGCATCTACCTGGTATGCAGACATAGTGTATTTTTTGTTCTTTTTACAATGTCCTGAGCATTTGGATAGGAAGGCTGCTCGATATTTAAAGCTTAAAGCTACTAAGTATTGTTTGGTGGAAGACCAATTGTTTTGTAAAGATCCTGGGGGTATCTTGCTTAGGTGTCTGGATCAATCAGAGATAGGAGGAGTGATTTCTGACTCTCATGAGGGTGCTTGTGGGGGGCACAAATACTGGAAGACAACAGCCTATAGAATTTTGAGAGCTGGATACTATTGGCCCACTTTGTTTGCAGATTTTTATTAGTAGGTAAGGGCCTGCATCCCTTGTCAAAAATTTGCTGGTAAACAGAAATTATTGTCTTTGCCTCTAAAACCCATTGCAGTCAATGCTCCTTTCTAGCAATGGGGTCTAGATTTTATTGGAGAAATTAATCCAGCATCTTCAGGACAGCATCATTGGATTTTAACAGCAACAGATTTTTTCACTAAATGGGTGGAAGCCATTCCTACAAGGAATGCCACAGACAGGGTAATCATGGATTTCATTGAGGAAAATATCCTGAGCAGGTTTGGCTGCCCTTAGAAGTTAGTGACAGATAATGCTAAGGCCTTCAAGTCTAAAGCAATGATAGCATTTTGTGAAAATAATGGTATTTTGCTGAAGCATTCCACTCCTTATTACCCCCAGGGTAATGGCTTGGCTGAATCCTCTAATAAGAATATCATTCAGAGAATTAAGAAGCTACTAAAGAATAACAAAAGATCATGGGATTCAATGCTGAAATATGCATTGTGGGCTGATAGGATCACAGTGAAACAAGCAATTGGAACTTCTCCCTATCAGTTAGTATATGGTACAGAGGCAGTTTTCCCTGTTCATTTGGGAATCCCAATGATGAAATTTCTCCAAAATGCTCAAGAGGAGCTAGATGATATGCAGAGGAGAATTTTTGAGATGATAGAGTTATAGAAAAACAGGGAAAAGGTGGATGAAAAGGCGCAGTTGTACAGAGCCAAGATCAAAAGCAGATTTGACAGAAACAACAAAGAAAATACTTTTTTAGTTGTTGATATGGTTCTAAGGTGGGATGAAAGAAAGGAGAAAAAGGGTAAACATGGTAAGTTTGACAATATTTGGTTTGGCCCTTTCTTGGTGTCAAAAGTTTTGGAAAATAATACTTTTATCTTGCAGTCATTGGAAGGTGAGGAATTGTCCAGCCCTGTTAATGGGTGATTTCTCAAGCATTTTTACAGTTTATAAGACCATTTTCACTTGTCATTGTACATACCGGTGTGAGTGAAGCATAATAAGATTCCATAGCCCAATGGAATTTTTGTAGGCAGATAGATAAGATAGTAGACAGAAGGCACTGGTCTACAGGTTCTTGAAGCCTCGCAAAGAGGTCTTCATCCCGCAGCTGGAGCCAAATGTTAAGTCAGTGATTTGTTTCTTCAAATTTTGTTTGATTTGTTTTTATTTCAAGTTACTTTTTTATTTAAGTTTGATTATTTGCTTCTTTTAAGAGAATTTTTGGTTGTTAGGTGAAATTTTGAACTTGGCCTTTATATTTTTGCTTTATTTTTTATCCTTTACATTTTGAAGGGTTTTTTTAAGTCATTATATCAAATGATGGATTCATAAATCATATCTTGAGCATAGTCATTACTCAAACATATTTTAAACCTCATGCAAAATGCCTAAAAGCTGTAAAACAACGATAAAATAGTGTTAATATTATTCTTGTAGCGCTGGAGCCAAAAATTAACAAAAGGGCGCTACAAGAATATCGCGACCCTCATTTCTTCCGATTTTTTAGCAAAATTTGGCATGTTTTCAAATTGATGAGTGACTAATCACGTGTTCTGGAGAGTTTGCTACGTGTTGTCTCAGGAATCATCATGAGAATAAGTGGTTTCATATCGTGAGGAAGGGCGTGATCATCATCAATCATAAAGCAGTTTATCGCGACAAATGGCTGGTTAAATCAAGTTTAATCTGAGGAGAGTTACTTCTTATCTCTTTCTCAAAGCTGAGGAGTTAATGGAATGATGGTGTCTGCCTAAAAACACAGAGATTGCAGTTGCAGAGCCTAGTGGAGGTTTTCCTAGTCGCACAGGAAATTAGGGCTTCTTCAGCTTGACACCTGGAGTTAAATTTGACCTTGAAAGACACATGTATCCTTCAGGCCGGTACTTAAACAGCATGAAGAGTAGTTAAAAGTATCTACAGTCAGGTATTCCACGATAAGCCAATATAACTGAAAATTTGGGGCTTTTTCGGTGGGGTTCGTTCTACCACAATTGATCCAGGGAAATGATAAATTATGCTCTTAAATGAATTTCGACCAAAGAAATAACTGCCTAAGACATTCTGAGATTTTCTGTTAAGTGGAGGACTGACAGATAGCTCTATATTGAATTATTCCTTTGTTGAAGTTTAAAGAAGCTGGTTTGAAAACTGTGTATGTTATAATACTTAAACTTCACAAAAAGATCTGATACTTATACACAGTGGGATAAATGAATTGAATGGCTAAATTGCAGTGAGACCTAGTTTCATTTTTGATACTAAGGCTACAGGAAGCATAATGTGAATAGATTCCAGATTTTTTTGTTTTTCTCATCCAGTAGATAAGCAACCTCCAGTTAACCTGAGAAGTCAGTGATTGATATCACATTTGCAAAGTTTTAACTGTGAAAAAATTGTTGATAGGTGATACGAAAAAGGGTTTGAGGATTGATGTTGGTATCAATACATAGGGGTAAGAGTACATGCTGGAGATGGACAGCCATTAGAATAACTAAATTGAGTGACAGTCATTAGTTGCAGTGAAGAGTCTGAATACTTCAAATGATCTAAGCTTTTCATATCTGTGATAAAACTCAGCCTGTATTAAGAAAACAAAAAGGAGCAATCATAAAAGATTAAGGAGAACTGTTTTTTGAAACCTGAGAGATTTGAAAAAGAAACATCACCTGTCAGGTTATCAATTGAACCCAAGAAGCCAGACAGTTTCTAGCCCTTAGAGACAGATGGGTAAGAGTGGTAAAATAAATCGAGCAGAACCTACTGATGTAGGTTGGATTGAAAAACTCCCTGGGTGTGTTGAATTATTCCAACAGGCTAGTTGGATGGACTTTTTCAAGAAGATAGATGGGTATAATGCTGAAGTTTCTTGTAAATTTGCACAATGTTTTAAAAATGACATGGTGACCTTTGACACTCTTAAGTTTAGGCTGATAGTGGAGTTGATTGCAGAAGCTACAAGGATTAAGAATGAAGGTGAACTATGGTTTAAGAAACTGCCCTTTACCTTTGATCCTCAAAGATATCTCTTACCAAATGTCACCCCAGAGTGGAGTAAGGGCATCCTTATTCAAAATTTCAGGAAGGAATGGGTTGAACCAATCAGAGTTTTGCAGAGTTATATTACTTGCGAGGGCAGGTATGCTTATGTATTTAAGTACCACTTCAGATTTCTGCAACATATGGTGGGGGTGTCCAAGATGAGCCTTCCATTCTTTTTATTCAAAAGATTGTAGAAAATGGCTAACAGGGTCAAAGGGCATATGCACCATTCTTCTTAGTCCATTTTTCATCACGGGCTAATTAAGTTGATTATCAGCACTGTTTTGCAGCATGAAGGGAAGACCTGGGACTTTTTCATCTTTCGGTCTGGCTTTAAAATCAAACAAGAAGATCAGTAGCCTAAGAGGGAAATAGACAAAGGGAAGGTTCTGATAAAAAAATTAGGTCAGAAAGCTAAACTTGAAGACAAGAAGGATGTCAAAGTTGAGAAGGCAACAGAGCAGGTGGAGGTTGACAGTAAACCCAAAGTGTTTTCAGTTGGTATTATAGATAGGTATTCATTGTTTTCAAAAGAGAAGTTGTAGCCTAGGCAGCAGTTTACACCAGCAGAAGTTTCCAAGGAAACTAAACCTGCAGTTACAGAAGCGGTTGCTGGACTTAAGGAGGAATTTCAGACCCAGCAAAGAAGTCCACTCACCATTCTCTCAGATGATGAGGGATATTTACTAGAAGAAGATCAGCCTGTTGATAAAACTGAAGATGAGGCTGAAGCATGCAGAGAATTCTCCACTTCAGAAATTAAAACAGTCAAACCTAATAGGAAGAAGAAGAAAAAGTTTGAAGTGATAGCCCCATATTGCAGGGCTAAAACTAGGCCAACAAATAAGCTAAGATGGAATATGAAGAAACTGCTCAATCCTAAATTGAATTCCAAGCAAGTGACTGTCTTGAATGATACTTCCTCAAATGAAGAGCTAGAAATTGGTAAAATGAACATTAAAAGCAAGGGAAAAACAGTTGCTAAAGATTCCTCTTCTTAGCCTGCAAAAGTAAAAGGATTATCACAGTCTGTAAAAGAGTTAAGGCAGCCTGAGTCTGAATTGTTTGCCATATTTCTTGAAATAAGAAATGAACTTTTAAAGCAGCAGCAGAAAGAAAAAGCTGAAATACCTCCTGTTGAAGATCAAGAATGGGAAGATGAAGATGAATTTATTGTTAGGCAAGCAGGTATTCTGAAAGACCCTAATATTTTAGACCTATTAAATAAGGGGTTTGACATACATGAGATCCCCAGTTTTGAACAAGAGATCATGACAAGAAGGTTAGTTGACACAGATAAAGAAAACTTGAAGAAAATTATTAAGCAGTTCAAACAGCAGATGAAACAGATGCAAGAGGTCAATAAAGGGCTGATGATGGCTAACAGAAAGCTTCAAGAAGATCTTCAGGATGTCAATGACCATTGTCAGGAGCTGACAGTAGTATCTAAAAAGGTTCTCAAAAGAAAAAGAACCATTAATTTGCACTGTAGAGAGTTGGAGAATACAATCAAGGACTTGTAGCAGAGAAATGAGGAGCTCACCAAAAGGATAACTGACATGGAGTAGGAGCAAAGGCAAGCTAAGAAGAAAGCTCAAGCATTAGAGGGCATTGCTTTGCTTGCTGAGGTAGCAAAGGATCTATGAGTCACTTGTTCATTTCAGTTATTTGTTATCTTTTTGAGAAACATATTAGTTAGTGTTTACTATTTTTAGAAAAAATCATGTTTTGTAATATTGTACTTTTTACTTTACCTCATCGAGTGGATGGAAGACAGTTAGGGTTTTTGACTCCTAACTGATTTTGTAAAAAACACTATTTAGAGAGATTAGAAGGTCATTGAGAGGGTTCAATTTTTGGGATAGCTTCAGGAGGTCTGCAAACTTGTTCTTGAGTTCAGACTTGTTCATGAGTTAAGTATCAAAGCTCTTGTATGCATTTGGTGATGAAATTATGAGATATATGACACTTTTACCCTTCAGTTTCTGTGTTGGCTTCATTGTTCAGCTTGTCTAGTTGCTTAATTGATATAATCATTACTGGTTTATGTTTATATGCTGGTGATGCTTGTGTTTTATGAATGAACTTTAATACTGTGTTCTGTTGGATCTTGTTGAATGTACTATGCATCTTTGTCTTCTTTTGTTTATGATTTAGTTATTACTTTGCTCATGAGTGTATTCCCTGTCTTTCCCCAAAAGTTTACAACCACTAAAACTTTCCAGAAAACCTAAAACCTACTTTGTTTTATCAAGTTTTATTTGAGATTGTGTTGGCTTGTTTCTCTGGCCTTAGAAACAATTTCTGGCACAAACAGGATAATTCTGCTCATGCTCTTTTAATTTACGTGATTCACAACAAATTGGATGGTTTTTTTACAAGAGGAATCCTCCAATTCCTTCCTTGCTTGCATCCGTTCATAAAACAAAATCCCCATCAGGATCTTCAATCCGCAACATTGATGCGGTCATCAAAAGCTGCTTAATCTTTTGAAAACTTTCTTCACACTTGTCATTCCATAAGAATTTGTTTGTTTTCTTCTACAAATCCATCACGGGGAAAGTGATTCTTGAGAAGTTCTCAATGAACTTTCGATAATACCCAGCTAAACCCAAAAAGGACCTAATTTGAGTGACATTAGCCTGGGTAGGCCAATCCTTTATGGCTCGAATCTTTTTCAGGTCCACAACTATTCCTAGCTCGGATATGATGTGACCTAGGTACTGTATTTGTGGTTTGTAAAAATCACATTTACTAAACTTAGCGTAGAGATGGTGTTCTCTCAACACTCGAAGTACTATGCGAAGTTGTTCTTCATGTTCCTCTTTATTCTTGGAATAAACCAGAATGTCGTCAATAAAGACTAGTACGAACTTATCCAGATATTTACTGAATATGTTGTTCATCATACACATAAAGTTTGCGGGTGCATTGGTCAACCCAAACGACATCACTACAAACTGGTAGTGCCCGTACGTCATATGAAAAGCAGTCTTGGGAATATCTTTCTCTCGGATTCGTACCTGAATGTACCATGATCCCAAGTCAATCTTTGAAAATATTTTGGCTCCTCCCACCTGGTCGAACAAATAATCGATCCTGGGGTGCGGGTAGTGGTTCTTTATAGTCATTTTGTTCAACTGACGGTAATCAATGCACATCCGCATAGTACCATTCTTCTTCTTTATGAACAAAATTGGTTCTCCCCAAGGCGTCACACTAGGTCAGATCTACCCTTTATCTATCAGCTCCTACAACTTCAGTTTGATTTCCACCAATTCTGGTGCACTCATACGGTAAGGGGCTTTAGAAGCTGGAACTGATCTTGGGGTCATTTCGATGGAAAATTCTAGGTCTCGTTTTGGAGGTAATCCATGGATTTCCTCAGGAAATATGTCCTTGAAATCTTCAAGAACAGGGAATTCTTCTATGTGTTGTTCTCTATCTGATTCTGTTTCTCGGATGTTTAACGCAAACAACTTGCAGCCCTTCCTAACACACTTCTTCACTTGTAAGGAAGACATTTGTCTTACAGAAACTTTCTTTGGGATGCCTTGAACCTTCACTTGGTTCCTTGGCCATCGGTACACAATATAGACTTGTGTAGACAATTGATCATAGCATGGTGCTATTCCAACCAGTCCATGTCGATAATAATATCATATGATCCTAAAGGTAGGATGTTCAAGTTTACCTTAGTAGGGAAACCATTCCCGTTTATTTCACATTCTTTAACAATTTTTGAAACCTTCCATTTCGTACCGGTGGCTAACTGTACCAGCCAAGGTTTATCATGCTTTACTTTTCCTAACTTGCATAAATCAATAATCTTAGGTGCAACATAGCTCTGGAAAGCACCGAGATCAATAAGTATTGAAATAGAGGTGTTCAGGATCTTACCTTTGATCTCGACCATTGTAGCTTGATGGTACGCCTGTCGTCCATATAATGCTACGTAGATTCGTGGAGTTCCCACTACATCCTCAATGGTAGGTTTTTCTTGCAGGTTATGCAAGACTCCATTGTTCTTATTCTTACAATCTCGGGCATAATGCAGCCCATTGCATTTCCAGCACTTGATCACTAAAGGGGTAGCATTGGATCCACTTGCCACTTACTTATTACCATTCGGAGGTGGTACATAAGGATTCATACCAGTCTTGCTGAAGTTCTTGTTAACCTGAAAGCTATTAGTTTTCTTTCTATAAGGATGAAGGTTTGACCCAGGATTGCGGTGATCAGAAAAGTTTCTAGACTTTTCTTTGTTTTGGTTCTAGTTTTCTTGCCATAACTGTCCATGCTCATAGCAGAGTCTGGCCTTGTGTAGTGTAGTATCCAGCGTCTTTGGCATGTCAAATTATATCCTCTCCCAAAAACTGGGAGGAACACATCCTAGGAACTGCTGGATCTTCACCTTTTCTTCTTTCATATACGGTACATAATGCAGCAAATCTAGAAATCTGTTTATAAATTTGTCCATAGTCATGGACCCCATGCATAGTTCATGGAAATCATTTACCTTGCAGTCAAAGAACGTTTTCGATAATGTCGGATTTCTTGGAAAATATTTCGGAAGTTTTCCCAGCTTATTTCTCGTAGCTCATCTTTCTTGGTGTGCTTTAAATCTTGCCACCATCTTGTTGCCTTACCATTCAGGTTGTAAATGGATATCCCAGCCTGCATCACACTTGAATAGTTATGAACCTAGAAATACTTACTCATTCCCAGCAACCATTCTTCATCCTTTTCTCCCATATTTACTTCACCTTCATAGGTCAGGGCTCTTATTTTTTGAAACTCCCCTTGAAGACCATCATCACTTATTTGCCTCTTTCTCTGTGGAGAATTGAGTCATCACTAGGAGGACTATGATGATCTCCTTTAGTTGCTTCGGGTGTACCTTATTTTTCTACTTCTCTTGGGCTGCTAGCCCTCTCATGGTACGGTTCTCTTTTGGATCTATTGGTGGACTAGGTAGGTTTAACTTGTGGGCTCCCTCCCGTCATGTTAAGCAATAATGCTTCATTTATAGCTTGTTGTTCCTTTCTTTCATTTAGACTGTCCTCTCCGAATCTCTTCAGTTCAGCTTGAAGTCTGTGCAAAGTTTTCAGCACATCAGAGTTTAGCTCAACCACCAAGTTCACTTCCGAAGTGGGGGTGGTTATTTCTTCCTACCGGCTGTTTTCTTCCTTAGTGTTCATAAACTGAACAACGCTGTAAAAATTTTCCTGTAACACAAAAAATTTAATAGCAACAAAAATTTCTGTTAATAACAAAATTTACTTATCATACTTTATTTTCTCTATGTGAATGCCTGGTGCACCCATAAGTCTCTCATTACTGAAACTGGGCTCTGATACCACTTGTAATGTCCCCAAAAATTGAAAATAATTTTTTTATAGGTTAATGTTGACGGGCATATGTGACTATGCATGTAACGGGGAAGACAACCCAGACCGGGATCCTTAGAGCAGGTTCCAAGCTGTTTGGGATGGTTGTTTCTGACATGTTTAAAGGCTCTGTTAGCCTGAAAATCTAACTAAACTAAGTCTAAAAGGTAAAACTAGAAACTACTGCTTGTTAGTTAAATAGATCTATAATATACCTATAAATATACACAACAAACTATTAAAGGTAATTACTGAATTAGTTTGATATATTTACAAAACTAATTACTGTAATCAACATAACAAAATAATTAATCTATGAATGCAATAACAAATAATTAATGGAATATTAACAATTTCAATCAATTTACATAAATTACACTATTAACAGATGTATAATAATAACAGGATTGAAATTATGACATATCAAAACATAAATGTGATGATGTGATCCAATAGGTTTCCTGTAAAGTTGCATAAAGAAAACTACCATTAACCTGGAATCAAAATTGCTAAAAACATTTACTGTGTTAAATTCCTGAACATATTCAAAAGAAATTCAAAACTGAACAAGATAGCACAATAAACATGTATACCACATATATTTATCGATGACAACACCAAATTAACAACGTGGCATAATAGCAAATTAGAACCAGCATAAGATGATATATTTGCACAGTTCATTAAAAGAATCACAACAAACATAAATATTGCAGAAAAGAATGATAAGATCAATAGATATTATAAATACATTCACGTAGCAGAAATATTGTAAATGTATATGCAGATAGCACCAGTAAAAGAGTACTGTAGCAGCTGATAAGAAACTGTCTGAAGTCACAATAAAAGTTACAGCGATCTTATCTCCTTCTTTCCCAAACTATCGACCTCCTGGCAACAATGTTTACAGAGCTTTCAAAAGAGAAATCTTTTTAAGCTTTGGAAGACCTCCTTGCGTTCAAATTCCTCTTCTACTTAAATAAAGAACAATCAGAAGCAATCAAATCCAAATTCAGTTTTGCACTGGTGAATTTTTGGAACAATCAGTTTCCCTGCTGGCCGCAACTGCAAAAATCGTGCTTAGAGGATCCCAGAAATATCTTAGAAATCATCACTTTCTGGCAAAATCTCCTCGAGTAAAGATAAATGGGCCCAGTCTGGAGAAAACCCATGTGGTGGATTTTTTAGATCTGTCTTCATTTGCTCACAATATTGCCCAGAAAAACGCCTGTTAGTTTAGCTACGCGATTTCGGCAACTGGCTGAAAATGAAATTTGTGGAGGTTACTTGATTGTTTTTTACTATCATCTGCAGTATCCACTAATGAATTAGATGCCTGAAATCTGGGAAAAAATCCTTTACTTCATGTGTGTTTAACTGGCAATCAATTGAATGTAAAACTTGCAAGCTGGAGATGTAGATTTGTTGCCTAGAAATCTTATATTTTAATAGATTTTGAGCCTTCATCAAATATGGATCTATCAAATATGCTTCCATAAAATCCATAGTGAATTAATTGCCAGTTTTTTCCTGAATATATGCACCTTTTAAAACTGAAAATGCCCAATCATTTAACCCAAAAAAAAAAATCTTATGATTATGCTCTGCCTTCAAAATTTCCGAGAATAATCTTCAACGCTGAGAATAATCTTTGATGTTGATTTTGTGCCTGGAATTATCGACAAGTGTTCTGCCACCTGTTGATAAATCCAATATCTCCCACGTAAAATTGTTGATCTGGAAAATATTGCAGGATAATTACTTCAGCATCAACCATCTCCTTTAAACCAATACAAAAAATGGATAAATTTTATTTATAAAAAATCATTATTATATTATGATAATGGTAAGGTTGTCGGGAGGGAAAAACAAATTCAAGAGTTGGAATTTCGTAAAAATGTATACACTTTGGCCCCATGAATGCATATTCCTTGAATAAATTAATTTTTGGAAACATAAATAATTAATGAGAACACAAAAATTACTTCGAATCATAAGGAATATTCTCACATAAATAATTTAAACCGGTATATAAAATGTGACCATCATGAATCTGTAAAAATAATTTGGATAAGAGCTTCATACACAAAGGACCAAGAGCAATAACATATCAACCTTCTAATTTCAAAACCTCATCAATATTTACGATAACAAAATCACATATTAAAATCAAACGATAAATATTTGGATAAGATTTCAAAATTAGGTTATGACAAATTATTAACACTTATCCCTTGATTTTCAACGCAAATCCACTCAAAATAATAATTTCAAAGTAGTGATTTTGTCACCTAATCCATAGTTCGCAAAGGTTTTCTTTAAAAAAACATTTAATTTCATTGTTTTAGTAGCTTCTGTAATGTCACCATTTCAGTAGCTGTCAATTCTTTAGTTTTGCTATATGAAATTCAAAGATTTCATCAAAACAAAATACAATTTTATTTGATGAAATAATGTTTTTTAAAGGCTGTTGAGTAGGGGCACAACAGTTAATAAAAAATACCCAAAGGGGATCATTAATACTCATGCGGAATTACATTCGCTACTTAAAATTTTTATCTCTTCAGAATCTGCTCATACTGTTTTGTTAAACTCTTATCCATTCTGTGAATATCAGTTCGTTTACTTCTTATGTCTTAATTATGTTATTAAAACTATTTATACATCTTAGTCATTACTGTAGGTGAATTAATGAATTGTATAGTTCATTGTTTTACTTCTGCACATGTCTACTATGTTTATTAAGTATAAACTAACTTAAATTTGTTGATGGGAATAAAGTGGTGGAATGGCAGGATTAGTCATCCCATGATGATCTGAGAGGTAAGGTATTACTTGGTTATGCAGGCTTACTTAGTTCAATCGAACTAAGGTACTTTTATATTTTCCTTACGCAGTTCATTACTTGCGATGGGATTAGATGTATAGTGTGTTGAAAGCCTTGGTCGTTGATAACCTACTGCTAGTTATTATGTTTTCTATCGACTTGGATTTTTTTCAAACTTGGTAAGTGTCATTATCGTCAATTTGGCCATTATGTCTAAATTTCCTATATATTAATTATTCTTCATTATGGTTTTAAATTCGTTATCCTGTCTGTCATTAATGTCTCTTTCATGCTATGTATATTTTTAATATACTCTTTAACATTCCTGATATTCTTTTATTGGCAGGTTATTAATGGTTTGAGCACAGAGCTTTGAATTTGATAATCTGAGAGATTATCATGGCATACTTTGTATGCCATGGTGCTTATACCTAAACACCTTGATACTATGGTATTAAACCCTAAGCTCTAAACCTATGGACTAAACCTTATCTACATTTCTAAGCAAGGGTTTAATACTTTGGACTAGAGCAACCTATGACTGAGTATTATTATAATACTATCATAGTGCAAGATTTGTATTATATTAACATTGGAATTTTAGAGTTTGGGGCGACATAATATATGGTATAAACCATACGTTACAGGGTTTAAGTGTTGGTATGAAGGGTGGTGATAATCGATACTTTGTAACAAGTGGTGACTATGGGAGAGAGTTTGTGGAAATGTTAATGGACTCCAGCCTGGTGCATTTAATGATTGTGGAAAAGCATGACAACCTTCGCCTTAGGCTTGGATCATGTTGGGTGTGTATTGCATTTGTCATTTGGGGTTTTGTTGTTTGGCTCTGCACAGAGGTATGGCCATGGAGGGGACCTCCAACTTCTGAGGGTAATCCCGCATGAATTGACAAGCATGCACATTAGTTTGGTTTATAGTTGGAAAGTAATGGCATATGCCGCATCCCCATCTTGGTTTTTCTTTTGCTTGTAGGTGCCGAAAGGAGTGGAGGGCAGTGTTGCTACAACACAGTTTGCTCCCAGTGTTGCATTCATGGCCAAGGTAAGCCTTCTCATCAAGCTTATTCTTGTTACCCTTTAATCCTGTGGTAGGGATATGTTTCGATTGGTTGTTTGGTTGGGGTTTGATGCTGTAGAGAAATTAATTTCTCCTCAGGGATTTGAATACAGACTTGGTTATTTTTAATGTGGAGGTGTTATTCCATGACTTGATGCTTAGGCCATTCAGCTCTGTGTAATGATTATTTTGGTTATGTAACTCATTACAGTTTTGGTTTTGGGATTTTAAAGCCATGGGCTGCACCATTCCAAGCAATGGTGCCATAGCCTATTGGCGCCCTGTGTAAAACCTTGTTCTCGACCTTAATGGCGACAGTGTACAGACAATTGGGATCTCTTTGTAAATAGATGTAAGCCTTGGTTTCTATAAATTGTAAAGGTTTATGGTGTATGCGATTTCCTCTTGTGTTTTTATTTAACTCTATATTTAAATAGGTTGGGGTTTTTTAATGGATAGAGGCATGCGCCTTACCAGATGCTCTGTGTGTAAATGCCAACGATTTGTTTGGTTAATGTGATATCTTGACAGCGTGGTTAAAGGCCATGCCGTCAATGGCATGAGCCTTCCCGCAGTGCTGTGATAGCTTGTATTTAAATTGTTTACAGCAACTAGTTCTTATGTGAACATTGGACTGTGTTTTAAATCATTGTTTGGCCGAGGTTGTGACTTATGTGAGCACTGTGTATTAAAATGTTATTTGGCTGAGGCCGTGACTTATGTGAGCACTTGTGTGTTATTGGGTTTCATGGAGGCAAGGGTATGCAGACCCTCAATGGCACTCGTTTTTTTTAAAGAATTTCAAGTCTCTAATATAAATTAAAGGGTTTAATTATAACCTACAGCCCACATACGATTGTACAACGTGGCCTATGTGGGTGCGATTATAGGATTTGGCTTGTCGCTGGTATATATAATATGTAGGGGTTATTTTATTATGACTTTTTTTTGGGTCCTGACATCCATGGGAATCGATTTTGTGACCTCTGTTGGCAACGATGTCTTTAATGTAAAGTAATGAAATGTAATTTGATAAATAAACAAGCTAGGCTTGCATGCCACTGGATTCGATTCCTACTACTGTTTACAATAAATGGATTTATGTTATGATGTTGAATTATGTAAATTGATTTATGGTTATGTAGAGATGGATATTATATGGGATTTTTAGAGATATAATGCTTGTGATTTATGGTATTTTAATTTAGATGTTAAGACTGTATATTTTATGCCAGAGTCTTGATAAGGACCACATGGATGGTCACGATATCCCTCTGATTAAATTTAATGTGGCTTTCATTTATGTGGAGTATTTTTAATGTAATTTGTTATATGATTACAGACCTTGAGAGGTCTTAGATGGATTATTTAATTTTAGAAATAAATGCATAGATAGTTTTTATAAAGTGTAACGTCACCAACCCTACAACCGAGAAAGAGGACGCTACTACACTCCAACATAACGGCATCTAGCCCCACGAACATGAACATACATATATGTAATGCTAAAGCATGGTACTTATAATTACATAAAACATATTACGAAGCATAATCATTCATATACACAATGGAAGCAAAACATATCAATCAACACTCATGCATATAGAAATAAGCATTTAACATGTATATCATCATTCATCAATGGTAATACAATTGTAGACACAAATCAGGTAAGAATATTTATCTTAATAAGAACTTGTTCTGCAACCAGCTACGTCGTTGCAACGTTCCAGACAACCACAGGCCCATGTGCTCCTTAATCTCTCAGCAACGCTGTCACCCCTGAGTCGGGAATGATTTCCCAAGGAATAAGGAACTTTTACACTCACACATAGCCAAGGATAACAACACCACAAGGGAACAAAGTTCAGCCAAGCCAACACAATTTGGTTTATCAGGCGAACAACAGATCAGCCAAGCCAACAAAGTTGGGTTTATCAGGCCGTCTAGGAGCTGGGAAGGGCTAGATGCTAAGCTGGTGAGCTCATTGAAGAGCTACAGACACCAACACCATAGCCAGCCTAGCTTCTAGAACACCCACACACACCCAACACAAGGAAATCAATCCCTTCTCTGCAACGTAGTCCCTCAAACCTTGATCTCCCTTCCAATGCTATTCAAGGGTTGTGGAGAAGAAATCCAGCTCAGTAGCTCTATCTATGTGGTTCTCAACCCACCAGGTTTATCAACCACCTCAAGCCCTCATTCACCACTCCAATGTAGTCCGAGGTCAAAACCACTGCATGCAAGCAGCCAAACAACTATTCAAGCTTTTAGAAGGGAAAAACACAGTCCAGCAATCATGGAAAATAACCGCCCACGAGAAACCCTGATCCCACAACACACAATTCCTACTACAATAGCTAAAAAACTTACACAGACTAGAAAATGGGAGAAGAACAAACTCCCAAACCATGCATGATGGAAAAAGACACAGCCAAAGCACAGAACTGTGAATGAAAATATGACCACGATTCCATGATGCAGGAATAACAGAAAATTATGCAATTTGAAAATGGTGGGTAAAGACACAAACTCCCTAAGTGAATCTGAGGATGAACCCAATCGCAGACTAACAATCCTGTGAGAAAGGAATAACCATCCATAATCTAGCAATCCGTCAGGCAGAGGAGAACGAACATGTTCACAAGCCAACAATCGATGAGGAAGAGGAGAACTGAACCCTCAAACAATGAATTGCGGCTCCTTTTAACTCCGCTCATCCTAGAGAAAACAAACAGCTCCCGATCGGGATAGTGGATAGGCCATTCGCGATCCAAAAGACATGTCATGGAGAGAGTGCATGCGTGGGGATAATGGCAACGTGGCGTAGTGGTCCTTATGTTAGCGAATAGATGCTCAAACCAACAACATAATAGTTAAGGATGGTGGTTGGATGAGAAAAGGGAAGGTTAGTGAAGAGAGTGGTGACACATGGATTCCCCCCCTGGCTCAAGGTTTAGTATTTCCCCTCCTTATCCTTAGGAATCATGCCCCTTCTAAATTTGGTTGCAGTGAACATAGCTGGTTGGGTTCAATTAATTAAGATGCACATTTACATGATGCCACAATTTAATATATATGCCGCATATCCTGATATACCATCGGTAACAATCCAATCACTGAAACATAACACAACCGAATCGATGGTGGGGATTTTTCCTTCAGCTCCACACCACGATTCATTACAATAAATACATCACATACATTAATGCATACGCGGTCAAAAATGGGGTGTTACATTCCCCTCCCCCTTCAATAGCATTGTCCTCAGTGCTTTACAAAATTGAACAAAATGCTACACTGGTATCACCTCAATGTTCCGTAGAATTGAACAAAAATGGATGTGCCAATCGCATGGCATCCTCCAGCTCCCATGTAGCCTCTTCAGGTCCGTAGTGCTCCCATTGCACCCTTACTTGCCCTATGGCTCGGTTCTGGAGCATTGTGACCTTCCTATCGAGGATATGCATTGGCTCGATTTGGAACTCTCCATCAGGTTCCACCTGAATCGCATCCCAATTTATCACATGGTTAGGATCATGTACATATTCCTTAGGCAAAGAAACATGAAAAACATTATGAGATCTAGTACTAGCAGGAAATCCAAGTCTATATCCAACAGGCCCTATTCTTCCAAGCACTTCAAATGACCCATATTATCTTGGTGACAGCTTGGCACAAATCCCAAGCTTCAAGGAACTTTTCTTTTCCCTCACTCTAAGGTAGACATGATACCCAACACTAAACTCTCTATTCATCCTATGCTTATCTACAAAGCTTTTCTATATGTCATGTGTTGCTTTCAGATTATGTCTGATCTTTACAACCTCTTGCTTTATTTCCTTGAGCAATTATGGTCCAAGCACAACCCTGTTCAATGGATTCTCCCAAGTCACTGGTGTTCTACACCTTCTTCCATACAAAGCTTCATACGGACTCATCCCCAAGGATGCCTGCCATCCATTTTTATAAGAAAACTCTACCAAGTGTAAGTAATATTCCCACTTTGTTGGTTTGTCCATCACATACATGCGAAGCATATCTTCAAGCACCTAATTAACTCTTTCTGACTTCCCATATGTCTGAGGATGGTAGACAGTGCTGAAGGTTAGCTTTATACCCAAATCTACAAACAACTCTTTCCAAAAAATGGAAGTAAACTTGAAATCTCTGTCAGGAACTATTGCCTTCAGCAATCCATGCAATTTGAAAACCTCCTTCATGAAAATCTTTGCAATGTCATCAGTCTTACAAGTAGACTTCACCAGTATAAAATGTGCTGCCTTTGTCAACTTTTCTACCACAACCATGATGGAATCATGTTGTCTCCAGGTTGTCTCCAAGTCATCGGCAATCCTGTAATAAAATCCATGGATATAACATCCCATTTCCATTTCGGAACTGGCCCAAGGCTGCAACAAGGCTACTGGATGTTGATGCTCAACCTTTACCTGTTGAAATTTCATGCACCTTGAAATGTATTCAACCGTGTCCTTTTTCATTCTTGGCCAAAAGTACTGCTTTAGCTATAGAAATTGTCTTCTAATATCATGAGTGACCAGAATACAGAGCTTGATGGATTTCATCCATAACAACTCTCCTCAAATCAGCTACATTCGGAATACAAATTCTTCCTTTATAAGCAAGAAGTCCATCTTCTTCCAATTTATATCCCTCATACCTCTTCTCAAGACTTTGCTGTTGCAATTTGTCTTTTACCTGCTCATACAATTCATCTCCAGCAACATGATTAGCAATCTACTGCCTTGAATATGATTGGAAAATACTAATAGATGCCACATGCATTTCCTGTGCCTTGCTGCTGAGTGCATCAGCTACCTTATTCTCTTTTCCTTTTATGTGCTTGATCTCGAAATCAAACTCACATAAAAATTCCAGCCATCTCGCTTGCCTAACATTCAAAGTAGGATGATCAAACAAATACTTCAGACCACAATGGTTTGTCCTGAGTTCAAATCTTCTACCCATCAAGTAATGTCTCCGCATCTTAAGAGCATGTACTATGGATGCAATCTCTAGATCATCAGTGGCATAGTTCTTCTTATGCTCCTTCAAATTTCTTGATTCATAACATATCACGTGGTTGTCCTGCATAAGGAATCCTCCAAGCCCTTGTCCACATGCATCGATACATACCACAAAATATTTCTCTAGATCTGCAACCTTCAATACTGGTGCACTGGTGAGAAGATTCTTCAACCGTTGGAAGCTTTCTTCACATTTAGAAGTCCATTCAAACTTTACTCCCTTCTTTTGCAAAGAAGTGATGGCATGTGCAACCTTGGAAAATCCCTCAATGAATCTCCTGTAGTATCTTGCAAGTCCCATAAAATATCTTACATCTGTCACATTTCTTGGAGTAGGCCAATTCATAATGGCTTCAATCTTCTCAGGGTCCACTGATATGGGCTCTTCCGAGATAATGTGACCCAAATACTGAATTATATCTTTATAGAAGTCAAACTTGCTCAGTTTTGCATATAGTTGACGTTCTCTGAGAACTTGTAATGTCAATCTCAAATTCCCGTCGTGTTCTTCCTCATTCTTAGAATAAACAAGAATGTCATCAAGGAAAACAAGAAAAAACTTGTATAAATACTTGCTGAAGACACTGTTCATGGTGCACATAAATGTAGCTGGTGCATTTGTGAGACCAAATGGTACCACTACAAACTCATAATGTCCATACCTTGTCCTGAAGGTTGTATTATGAATGTATTCATCCTTTATTCTCACCTGATGGTAACCAGACCTCAAGTCAATCTTGGAAAATACCTTTGCTCCTCTCATTTGATCAAAGAGGTCATCAATCCTAGGAAAAGGATATTTATTTTTCACAATAAATTTGTTCAACTATCTGTAATGAATACATAACCTGAGTGTACCATCTTTCTTCTTTACAAACAAAACCGGTGCTCCCCAAGGAGACACACTCGGTCGGATATACTTCTTTTCCAACAACTATTGCAGTTGCATCTTCAACTCTAGCATCTACGGTGTACTCATCCTGTAGGGTGTCTTGGACACTAGTGCTGCTCCTGGCACAAGTTCAATGGTGAAATCAATGTCCCTCTTTGGAGAAAGCCCTGGAATCTCATCAAGAAACACATCCTTGAATTCTTGTAGCACCTGATAGTCTTCCAACCTAGGAGTTTCATCTCCTGTTGGAACCAGAATATGAGATGCATACAACGGGAAACCTTTCCTATAGAACTTCTTCAACTGCATTCCTGAAACTTGTCTTACTGAAATTACCTTCAGAATACCTTTCACAACTACTAGGTTTCCTTCTTCATCCATGCATTCAAAAGTCTTGTTATAATAGTCAAGCTTCACTCTGTGCGATTCTAACCAATCCATTCCAATGAGAACATCATAGGAACCAAGCGGTAGAACATTCAGATCTACATAAGTGATCAATCCATTCATAACCAATGGACATTCCTCAACTACTTCACTGACCTTTCTCTTAGTCCTGGTGGCTAGCTGAACTAACCAATATTTTCTATGCTTGACCTTCTTAAAAGCACAAATCTCCGCTACTCTAGGAGTAATGTAACTGTGAGTAGAACTAGGGTCAATCAAAATAGGAACAGATTGTTCAACAATCTTACCTGCAACTTCAACCACAATTGACTAGTGATTTTCCTGGCTGTCCTCCAATGCTGCATAAATTCTAGGGACTGCTCTTGCTACCTGACCCACTATTTCTGCTTCTTGAATGTTATAAGTTGGCCTTGCACTTTCATTCCCAATTAGACAATATCTGTACAGGTGGGGTCCTTCACATTTCCAAAATTTGAGTGGCCTTCTATCCTATTGTGGATCCTTAGGATTTTCTCCTGACACTCCAACTGGCTTACTCGCAGCTTGGGATGACTGCTTCTGTTGGTTCCTGAATCTAGAATTTTTAAAACCTTTCTTTCTCTGGTCAAACTTCTCATTCTTCTTGTCCTTCTATGCCTTATGGTAATCATGTTTACCTTTGCTGTGCTCATATAAATACTTAGCCTTCCCTATTGCTTCTTCAAGAGTCCTAGGTTCATAAAACTCAATTCTATCTTTGTAAGACTGAGGCAATCCACTCAGAAACTGCTACACCTTCACTTGTTCATCTCTGATGTACCAGACATACCTCAGCAATTCCAATAACTTATTTGCATATTCGTCCATGGTCTACTGTCCCAATCTCAGCTCATGGAACTCCATAATATTATCATCATCATACCTATCAGAGAGGTATTTTTGCTTAAAATACTTCTTGAACTATTTCCACTCTTAGTTCCCTTTCACCGATCCTCTTTACTTGCTTGAAGTGTTCCCACCAAATGGATTCCCTTCCATTCAGATTGAATATGGCAACTCTTGCCTTCATGTTTTCTGAATAATCCTGCACTTGAAAGTACTTCTTTATCCCAAGAAGACAAGCTTCAACCTCTTGTCCCGTATTTATCTCACCATCTAATGTAGGAGGTTTAGCTTTCTTAAATTCATCCCGAGAGTGATCCCTATGGTGTCTTCTTCTTTTCCTTTTACGAGAAGATGAAATTGTATCTCCACTGGATTCTTCAGAGTCAGATCATCTACTGGAATTCCTTCTCCTTCTCCTAGTGCTGTTCTTACTGCCTTCTGGTTTTTCTATACCTCATCCAGAGTCTATCTTTCTCTGCAAATTTGTCAAACTCTACAACATGGCAACATTCAGCTGAAGTTGCTCTTCCTAGGCTTTAATCAAGCTTCTCATGGTGGCTGCAACATTTGATGGTGTCTCTTGAAATATCCTTCCATTAGAATCTATTTCATCATTTCCATTACAGAAATTTTCTCCCATGGCATTCCCCGCACTCTCATAAGAATTTCAAGCACCATATCCATCATGGGCGCTCATGACTGAACCACCTCTTGCTTTACCACATTGTTCTTTCTAGAGTACTGCTCTTGGAAGTTGTCTATAATTCTGCAATGTGTTAGTAACAAACTGTTAGATGCATATCATTAATATAAATAAAAAATACTTACCTTCCTCTTTTGGAAATTCACAAAACACAATTCTGCTTAAAACACAAAATTTTCCTCTCTTTCTTTTCAGCCATATGACCACTAATAATCTGTCGAAATCTGCTGAAAGACAATTGAAAACTGATTAAAAAATTAATGAGAATTTCTTTTGAAAAACCCAAATCTCCTTAGGCCCAATCGGACCCCTTCCCAACTACCTTTCTGACACTTCAGTGGTCAAAAAATCTAGCTCGTCAGCGGTCTATTTGCTTATTTCTTCCTGGCCTTTCGACAGAAAACCAACAAAACTTTCGATCTGCATCGACGAGAAAATCGACTGTTCATCGAGTGCACATTCCCTTGAATAGCCGCAACGGTGGTAAGTGATAGTCCTATGGTTTCCATGGGCATTTTTTGGCTATCGGCCTATTATCCATTGGGTGGATAGTGCTTTGGATTGCCGCAATGGTGGGTCCATGATCCTTTGATTCCGTCCAATCGATGGCCTAATTGTTAATACTTTTCCAATGAATTTATAATATTCAAAGTTTTCTTCTAATTGGGTCCTTAATCATCTATCATTCTGAACTTCTTCGGTGATAGCATAGACTAACTGCTGCGTCGACGGCTGGGTGCCCTACGCATCAGATCGTTAGTCTCTTCGGCTTCTGCCACGGTGGCCCACAATATTCCTATGTCTTCCATAGCTCACAACTTTGTCGGCGGTCGAAGTGACTAGTCTTTTGTGGCATCAACGCTAAGATGCACTTCTCGTCGGGTGACCAGTTCATTATGTGGCCGCAACGATGGGTTGCAGAGTCACTATGGTCTCCTCGGGGCACTCGTCGATGGTCGGAGTAGTTGTTCATTGCAGCATCAGATTGATAGTTGACTAAGCAGTCACAACTGCGGTTCACCTTCATTGAACCTTTTTCAATCAGTGATCTGATCCACTAACATTTCTCGATGGCTGATGATCTCGTTCCTTAGAGAAAATTTTGAATTTTCTTCTTGCCTTGTCTTTCGCCGCATCAGCTCTTCCATATTCTATTCATCGATGATGTCAACAACTATTCTCCTCCAATCGAAGAATGAAACACAACCATCACGGTATCAGTAAGCGAAACCTGTATCTATCGGAGGATTAGTGCACTAGGATTTCGCAATGGCGACACTTTGAACCACTAATTCCTTCTGATGTTCATTGGTGACCCATACAACTAACATTTCCCAATGGCCGATGAAGTCAACACTTAGAAAAAATTTTGGAAATTTTACTCCTCTATCTTCCGTCGCATCGGCCGTCGGATTAACTATCTGTCAGGTGGATACTATCTTAGACTGCCGCAATGGTGGGTGCACCATTAGCTAAAATTTTCCGATGTAGTTCATCATCAGTTCCCTCGTCTAACCATCAGTGATGGAAACAACTATCTTCCATCGATCGTCGATGGTCGGACTTAGAAAAAAATTTCAAAATCTTTCTTTTTAACTTCTTCCGCCACTTCATCGGCTCAATCATATCCTATCCATCGTCGACTAAATCAACTTTTCTCTCCCAATCGGTGAACTGAAGCACATTGGCATTGGCAGTCTAAACTTTTCCTCATCAGAATACTAGTGCTCTAGGCTTCCACAATAGCAGGCGCACGAAACACTAATGTCTTTTGATGGCCGATGATTTCATTACTTAGAAATTTTTTCTGAATTTTCCTGCCACAATTTTTTTATCGCTGCTGGGAAAAAGGAAACCTACCTCTGCTATCTGATATTTCATGGCCCATTCAAGCCCATGCTGCAACCAGAGCTTTGATACCATACTGTAACGTCCCCAACCCTCCAACCGGGCAAGAGGATTCTACTACACTCCAACATATGGGCATCTAGCCCCATGAACATAAACATACATATATGTAATGTTGAAGCATGGTACTTATAACATAAAACATATTACGAAGCATAATCATTCATTTACACAATGGAATCAAAACATATCAATCAACACTCATGCATATACAGATCAGTATTTAACATGTATATCATCATTCATCAATGGTGATACGATTGCAGACACAAATCAGGTAAGAATACTTATCTTAATAATAACTTGTTCTGCAACCAGCTACGTCGCTGCAATGTTCCACCCAACCACAGGCCCGTGTGCTCCTTAATCTCTTAGCAACGGTGCCACCGCTGAGCAGGGCATGATTCCCCAAGGAATAAGGAACTAACAGACTCACACATAGCCAAGGATAACAACACCACAAGGGTACACAGTTTAGCCAAGCCAACACAGTTGGGTTTATCAGGAGAACAACAGATCAGCCAATCCAACAAAGTTGGGTTTATCAGGCCAACCAGGAGATGAGAAGGGATAAATACTAAGCTGGTGAGCTCACTAAAGAGATCACACTTGATCCCATGCTGAAGCAATACCCTGAAGTGCTCTTCCTATCGATGGCACTGCATGCCCAATCTGAATCAACATAACCCTCTAGGTTAATCTTCTGACTCACCTAATACTTGAGCCCATAATCAATTGTACCCCTCAATTACCTTAGAATATGCTTTGCAACAATCAATTGAACATGTCTCGGATCTGTCAGGAAGTGGCTCAAGGTGTTCACAGCAAAGAAAATATCTGGTCTCATTTTCGTCAGGTACATCAAGGACCCAATCATTTGACGATACATCGTAGCATCAACTGACTCTGATGAAGCATTGCTCAATAGCTTCAGGTTCGATGCCATAGGTGTGGCCATAGCCTTGCAATCCATAATTGCAAACCTCTTCAAGATCTCTACTGCATACTTTCCTTGTCCAAGGAAAATTCCATCCACACTCTACCACACCTCCATACCTAGAAAATAATGCATCATACCCAATTCCTTCATTTCAAACTCAGCAGCAAGATTTCTCTTCATATTAGCAATCAACCCATCCAAACCTATTACAAATAGGTCATCTACATATAGTAGAAGCATCACTGGGTTGTAATCTTCAACCTTGTAGTAAAGGTTGGAATTTGCTTTACTTTTGGTAAAGCCCAAACTGGATAGAAATATATCAATTCTACCGTACCATGTCCTGGGTGCTTGTTTCAAACTGTACAGGGGTTTCTTCAATATACACACATGAGACTCCCTATCATGTGTCTCAAAACCGAGTGGTTTCTCTACATACACTTCCTCTTCTACTACACCATTCAAGAGAGCAATCTTGACATCCATCTGGTGTATCTTCCATTTCATCATTGCAGCTAGAGAAAGTACTGATCTTATGGAAGTGTATATGGCTACAGGTGCAAAGGTTTCTTCATAATCTATTCCTTCCTTCTGAGAGAAACCCTGAGCCACAAACCTTGCTTTATATTTTTCAATGTTACCATCTGCAGCATGCTTGATTTTGTAGATCCATTTGGAAGTTACAACTGACTTCCCTTCTGGTCTTGGAACAATATCCCAAACATCATTCTTCATGATCGATTGGTACTCTTCGATCATAGAATCCTTCCATTCTTTTTGTTCTACCACTTCTTCATAACTGGAAGGTTCTTTATCAATGAAATCACATAGTAAAGCTACATACCCGGAGCAGGATCTGGTCCTCTTTCTTTCTCTGTGATTCTCTTCTGGAGCCCCATATATTTCCGCACCTTGGATAATTTCACATACCCAAGCAGGTTTCCTCTTATGAGGATTATTTTCCATAGGTGGATCTACAGGTCTTTGTGGTTATTCATATTCTCGATCTTCTTCTTGAGTTTCTTCATTCATGGTTATATCATGAATTTTGGGTGCTTCTGGTTCTTTGGGTTCTTCAGCAGGTCTCTTTCTAGATTTGTTGTAAGTTGTGTCTTCATCAAATGTCACATCCCTGCTGATGTCAATCTTCTTGAATCTTGGTAAATATATTCTGTAAGCCTTCGAGCTTTCAAAGTATCCCACAAATATACCCTTCTTTCCTGAAGGATCTAATCTTGTTCTCTTCTCTTTTGGAATGTGTATGTATACAGGACAGCCGAATATTATGAGATGGCTGACTTTTGGTTTCTTACTGGAGAAGACTTCTTCAGGAGTCTTGTTCTCGAGTACTCTATGTGGAGTATGGTTCTATATATACATAGCTGTTCTGGTAGTTTCCGCCCAAAGATGCATAGGAATATCTTGATCATGAAGCATAGCTCTTGCAGCTTCCATGATAGTTATGTTCTTCCATTATGAATCCCATTCTGTTGTGGACTATAAGGAGTGGACAAATCCCTCTTAATCCCCGATTCTTTACATATCTCTTTGAATTCATTCAAAGTGAATTCTCCATCATTATCTGATCGAAAATTCTTGATCTTCTTTTCAATGTGATTCTCGATCAAGGCTTTGAATTCCTTGAACTTGCTGAATAATTCATCTTTGTTATTCATGAAATAAAACCATGTCTTCCTAGAAAAATCATCAATGAAAGAAACATAATATGAATACCTACTTAGTGAGCTTGAAGACATAGGACCGCATACATCGGAGTGGATGATTTCTAGGATTCCTTTGGCTTTGCTTTCGCTTCTAGTAAATGTCTTCTTTGTATTCTTTCCTTTCGCACATCATTTGCACACCCCATCATGTTTTTCTTTGAATTCTGGAAGACCTTCAACAACTTTGCTTGCAATTGGTAGTGCTCTGTAATGCACATGTGCAAGCCTTCTATGCTAAAGTTCACTTGGCTCTACCGTGTCATGGACCAAGGCTTGTTCTGGATGGCCCTTTAATTTGTACAATCCTCCTTCTTGTTCTCCAATCACCACTGCAATGTCAATAATCTTTCCTTTTGGCCACATGATGACTTCACCATCTATGAATGAAACCCTCATTCCTTTTGGATCTAATGCAGATATGGAGAGGAGGTTCTTCTTGAGTCCTGGTACAAACAAAACTTTCTTGATTATAATAGACTTTCTTGAGTCTAGTTTATAGAAATATTCCCCACTACCTTTTATTGGATACTGGTAGTCATCTCCTAGCCTCACCTTGTGAGGTGATTCATGTTCTAATAGTTTTACAAAGGATTCCTTGAATCCTCTCATATGCTTGGAAGCCCCACTGTCTATATGCCAATTAGTGCTTCCATGAGTAATGTTTCCTGTAAGAGCGGAAATCAAAACATATTCATCTTCACTCGAAGAATCTTCACTTTCATATCTGGTTCTTTTCTTGGATGGTTCATCATCCTCTGTAGCATGAGCATTATTTCTTCTTTTGTTTCCCTTCTTATTATGAGAAATAACCTTGTTCTTAGGAAAGTCTTTTGCAAAGTGTCCTCTTTCATCACATGTGTAACATCTCAATTTCGATAGGTCCTTTCTACTGTTATCTTTATGGTAAGGATTCTTACCTCTGGTGTGATGAGAGTTTCTTCTGCCTTTCTTGGAGTGGACTGTGATATCTTGATCTTCACTTCCCATATTCTCTTCTTGAGATGTTATCCAAGATTCTTGTTGAGAGCATTCTTCCCATACTATGCTGAACTTGACTAACTTCTTTCTGGCACATATTCCTTGGATGAATGAATCCCATGACCTAGGAAGGCCATTCAGTGTTGTCATCACAATTTATGCATTCTCCACTTCTTCATCTATAGCTTCTAGTTATTCTTTGATCTGGGATACCCTTGTGAAGTAAGACTGGATTGTTTCTGCATTCTGAATCTTCACATTCTTCAGTTGGTTTCTCAGATTCATTTTCCAGTTTATGTTCTTCCCTTCAAACAATTTGGTTAGGGAATCAAACATAGCTTTAGGTGTCTTGAGAGAGGACACCTATAGTATGAGATGATATTTGATAGAATCAGAAATGATTATCTTTGCCATAACCAACTTATTCTTATGTAAGGCCTTTGCCTCATCTCCCTCTGGAACTGGAATCTCCTCACGTAAGAGTCCAACTCATTCTCTTCTAGGACTAGGGAGATCCTATACTTACAAGCTCGAAAGTTATCAGCTCCCTCAATATTTTCATCAAGCTTGGTATGATGAGACATCTTAACTGAGAACCTCAAATGGAAATACAAAATATTTAGATCTTACCAGGTCAAGATGTCATATTTGGATTTGGAGCTAAAAATCCTGTAGAGCTAGTTCAGGAGCAAATTAGGGTTTTGCTTTTATGAAGTTCTGTCCAACCAATTGCTTTGAATTTTATCCCTAACTTCTATTTTAGGGAGGATATCAATTCAGGCCTTGGCTCACTGAAAAATTCCTTTTCTGTGAAAAGCCCTAATTTTCGGCAGCAGTGTCGGGTCCAAAACCGAAAAACATCAGAATTGGATTCTGCTTCAACAAAAAGATGTGCCCTAGGGAGGAGAGTTATTCCACCCTAATTTTTCTGAAAATATATGGAGAGAGATCCAAAAAATAGGAAGCCTTAGTTCCCGTTGCTACACAGTGTCTTCTCCTCAGGTTAGCTCTGATACCATGTTAGTTTTTCAACATTAAGCTAGCATTATTAGGATCTTTAACTAAGAGAATAACAAGCACATCAATCAAACACAAGAGATAATGAACACAGTTTTTTCCTCAGGGAAACCATAAATGGAGAAAACCCCACAACTTCCTTAGAGATAGAATCAACACCAAAATAGTAAAACCCAAAACAATAAGTGATCTCTCGACAGCAGTAACCTTCTTCTTATCTAGCCCTAGTGTCTTCTCCTTCCTCAAATATGTGTTGCACTTGAGTGTGTATGTGATGTGTACTAAATAGAGAGTCCAGCTCTCTATTTATACTAATATCGACATGACTAAAACCCTACTAGGGCTGACCAATCTAGGAGATTCTAATAATCCTAGTGCCCTAGAATTACGGAGACTTTAACCCTTAGACAATAGGAGGGTTACCCACAATGACTTGACATGACTTGTTTACATTCTAGATCTTCCCAATCAGAACATTGAGGCATGACATGACATAAGTACATCCCGGAATAAACATCAGGTTACAATAGATAAGAAATACAAGTGAATACATTCCAAAGTTACAATTACATCAACATGACATACATTCGAAGCATGTCTTTAACAATTTGGTTTACTCTTTCAGTCTTCCCGTCTGTCTGCGGGTTATAAGCAGTGATAAAGTTCAGTTGTGTCTCTAATCTAGAGAATAAAGATCTCCAAAACTTTCATGTAAACTTAACATCTCTATCTAAGATAATTGCTTTGGGTATCCCATGCAATATGAATATCTGTTTTAGGAAGATATCAACAATGTTCACGACCTTGTAGGTCTATTTCAGGGGAATGAAGTGTACTGCATTTAACAGCTTTTCAAAGGCTACGAATATGGAATCATTTTGCTCCTTGATTTTCAGTAAACCAGTAATAAAATCCATACTGATAACCTCCCACTTCCATTGCGGAATTGGAAATGGTTGTAGAAATCCTGAAGGATGTTGGTGCTCAACTTTAACTAGCTTGCATTCCTGACATTTCGCAATGAACATTGCAATGTCAGCCTTTAACTTGGGCCAGAAAAAGTGTCTCTTGATGATAGATATCATCTTTTGATATCCCGGGTGCCCCGAGTAGGGTTCCCTATGAAATTCTATGAGGATGCTGGACCAAATGTCCCCTCCATATGGAACATACAATCTATCCTTGGACCATAGTAGTCTGGAGTCATCCACCTTGTATTCCTTCTGTTGTTAAAACAATCGGTCCTCCTAGATCTTCTTAAGGATTTCCACATAGAATGGGTCAACTTTGTTGGCCATTCTAATATTCTCTTGCAAATCTACATTAGTTTAACTGAGGGTCACCTCATATATCATATGAGTTTGTCAACTCAAAGCATCGACAACTTTTTTCTCTTTGCCCTTAATATGCTTTAGTTCAAATTGATACTCACTCAGGAAATCCAACCATATATCTTGCCTCACATTCAAATCAGGTTGATCGAACACATATTTTAGACTCATATTGTCAGTCTTTAGAAGGAAATTCCTTCCCATGAGGTAGTGCCTCCACATCTTCATTGCATGGATAATGACCGCTTGCTCAAGATCATGCATGTGATAATTCTGCTCATTCTCTTTTAATTTACGCGATTCACAACAGATCACATGGTCATTTTACAAGAGGAATCCTCCAATTCCTTCCTTGATTCCATCCATTCATACAACAAAATCCCCATCGAGATCTTCAATCCACAACACTGGTGCGGTCATCAAAAGCTGCTTAAGCTTTTGAAAAATTCCTTCACACTTGTCAGTCCACAAGAACTTGTTTGTTTTCTTCTGCAAATCCATCATGGGGAAAGCGATTCTCGAGAATTTCTCAATGAACTTTCGATAATACCCGGATAAACCCAAAAAGGACCTAATTTGAGTGACATTAGCCTAGGTAGGCCAATCCTTTATGGCTCGAATCTTTTCTGGGTCCACAACCTTTCCTGGCTCGGATATGATGTGACCTAGGTACTGTATTTATGGTTTGTAAAAATCACATTTACTAAACTTAGCGTAGAGATGGTGTTCTCTCAACACTCGAAGTACTATGCAAAGTTGTTCTTCATGTTCCTCTTTATTCTCAGAATAAACCAGAATGTCATCAATAAAGACTAGTACGAACTTATCCAGATATTTACTGAATATGTTGTTCATCATACACATAAAGTTTGTGGGTGCATTGGTAGACCCGAACGGCATCACTACAAACTAGTAGTGCATGTACCTCGTATGAAAAGAAGTCTTGGGAATATCTTCGTCTCGGATTCGTACCTGATGGTACTAGGATCCCAAGTCAATCTTTGAAAATATTTTGGCTCCTCCCACCTGGTCGAACAAATAATTGATCCTAGGGAGTGGGTAGCGGTTCTTTATAGTCATTTTGTTCAACTCACGGTAATCAATGCACATCCGCATAGTACCGTTCTTATTCTTTATGAAAAAAATTGGTTCTCCCCAAGGCGTCACACTAGGTCGGATGTACCCTTTCTCTATCAGCTCCCACGACTTCAGTTTGAGTTCCACCAATTCTGGTGCACTCATGCGGTAAGGGACTTTAGAAGCTGGAACTGATCTTGGGGTCAATTCGATGGAAAATTCTAGGTCTCGTTTTGGAGGTAATCCGTGGATTTCCTCAGGAAATACGTCCTTGAAATATTCAAGAATGGGGAATTATTCTATGTGTTGTTCTCTATCTGACTCTATTTCTCGGATGTTCAATGCAAACAACTTGCAGCCCTTCCTAACACACTTCTTCGCTTGTAAGGTATACATTTGTCTTATAGAAACTTTCTTTGGAATTCCTTGAACCTTCACTTGGTTCCTTGGCCATTGGTACACAAGATAGAATTGTGTAGACAATCGAGCATAGCATGGTGCTATTCCAACCAGTCCATGCCGATAATAATATCATATGATCCTAAAGGTAGGATATTCAAGTTTACCTTAGTAGGGAAACCATTCACGTTTATTTCACATTCTTTAACAATTTCTGAAACCTTCTGTTTTACCTGTGGCTAACTATACCAGCCAAGGTTTATCATGCTTTACTTTTCCTGACTTGCATAAATCAACAATATTAGGTGCAACATAGCTCTGGAAAGCACCGGGATCAATAAGTATTGAAATAGAGGTGTTCAAGATCTTACCTTCGATCTCGACCATTGTAGCTTGATTGTCCACCTGTCATCCATCTAATGCTACATAGATTCGCGGGGTTCCCGCTACATCCTCAATGGTAGGTGCTTCTTGCAGGTTATGCAAGACTCCATTGTTCTTCTTCTTACAATCTCAGGCATAATGCGTCCCATTGCATTTCCAGTACTTGATCGCTAAAGGGGTAGCATTGGATCCACTTGCCACTTACTTATTACCATTAGGAGGTGGTACATAAGGATTCATACCAGTCTTGCTGAAGTTCTTGTTAACCTGAAAGCTATTATTTTTCTTTCTATAAGGATGAAGGTTTGACCTAGGCTTGCGGTGATCAGAAAAGTTTCTAGACTTTTCTTTGTTTCGGTTCTGGTTTTCTTGCCATAACTGTCCATGCTCATAGCAGAGTCTGGCCTTATGTAGTGTAGTATCCAGCGTCTTTGGCATGTCAAATTATATCCTCTCCAGAAAACTGGGAGGAAGACATCCTAGGAACTGCTGGATCTTCACCTTTTCTTCTTTCATATACGGTACATAATGCAACAAATCTAGAAATATGTTTATAAATTTGTCTATAGTCATGGACCCCATGCGCAGTTCATGGAAATCCTTTACCTTGCGGTCAAAGAACCTTTTCGATAATGTCATATTTCTTGGAAAATATTTCAGAATTTTTCCCAGCTTATTTCTCTCAACTCATCTTTATTGGTGTGCTTTAAATCTCGCCACCATCTTGCTGCCTTACCATTCAGGTTGTAGATGGAAATCCTAGCCTGCATCACACTTGAATAGTTATGAACCTGGAAATACTTACTCATTCCCAGCAACCATTCTTCATCCTTCTCTCCCATATTTACTTCACCTTCACAGGTCGGGGCTCTTATTTTTTGAAACTCCCCCTGAAGACCATCATCACTTCTTTGCCTCTTTCTCTGTTTAGAATTGAGTCATCACTAGCAGGACTATGATGATCTCCTTTAGTTGCTTCAGGTGTACCTTCTTTTTCTGCTTCTCTTGGGCTGCTGGCCCTCTCATGGCATGGTTCTCTTTTGGATCTATTTGTGGACTGGGTAGGTTTACCTTGCGGGCTCCCTCCCATCATGTTAAGCAATAATGCTTCATTTATAGCTTGTTGTTCCTTTCTTTCATTTAGACTGTCTTCTCTGAAACTCTTCAGTTCAGCTTGAATACTGTGCAAAGTTTTCAGCACGTCAGATTTTAGCTCAACCACCAAGTTCACTTCCGAAGCGGGGGTGGTCATTTCTTCCTACCGACTGTTTTCTTCCTCAGTGTTCATAAATTGAACAACGCTGTAAAAATTTTCCTGTAACACAAAAATTTTTAATAGCAACAAAAATTTCTGTTAGTAACAAAATTTACTTATCATACTTTATTTTCTCTGTGTGAATGCCTGGTGCGCACATAAGTCTCTCATTATTGAAACTGAGCTCTGATACCACTTGTAATGTCCCCAAAAATTGAAAATAATTTTTTTATTATAGGTTAATAAAAACTACCCAAAGGGGATCATTAATACTCATGCAGAATTACATGCACTACTTAAACTTTCGATCTCTTCAGAATCTGCTCATACTGTTTTGTTAAACTCTTATCCATTCCATGAATATCAGTTCGTTTACTTCTTATGTCTTAATTATGTTGTTAAAACTATTTTCACATCTTAGTTATTACTGTAGGTGGATTAATGAATTGTATAGTTCATTGTTTTACCTCTGCACATGTCTACTATGTTTATTAAGTATAAACTAACTTAAATTTGTTCATGGGAATAAAGTGGTGGAATGGAAGGACTAGTTATCCCATGACGATCTAAGAGGTAAGGTATTACTTGGTTACGCAGGCTTACTTAGTTCAATTGAACTAAGGCACTTTTCTCTTTTTCTTATGCAATTCATTACTTGCGATGGGATTAGATGTATAGTGTGTTGATAGACTTGGTCGTCGATAACCTGGTGCTAGTTATTATGTTTCCTATCGACTTGTTTTTTTTTCAAACTTGGTAAGTGTCATTATCGTCAATTTAGCCATTATGGCTAAATTTCCTATATATTAATTATTCTTCATTATGGTTTTAAATTCATTATATTGTTTGTCATTAATGTCTCTTTCGTGCTATGTATATTTTTAATATACTCTTTAACATTCTTGATATTCTTTTATTGGCAGGTTATTAATGGTTTGAGCACTGAGCTTTGGATTTGATAATCTGAGATATTATCATGGCATACTTTGTATGCCATGGTGCTTATACCTAAACACCTTGATACTATGGTATTAAACCCTAAGCTCTAAACCTATGGACTAAACCTTATCTACATTTCTAAGCAAGGGTTTAAGACTTTGGACTAGCGCAACCTATGACTAAGTATTATTATAATACTATCATAGTGCAAGCTTTGTATTATATTAACGTTGGCATTTTATAGTTTGGAGTGAGATAATATATGGTATAAACCATACGTTTCAGGGTTTAAGTGTTGGTATGAAGGGTGGTGATAATCGATACTTTGTAACAAGTCTTAACTATGGGAGAGAGTTTGTGGAAATGTTAATGGGCTCCAGCCTGGTGCATTTAATGATTGTGGAAAAGCATGACAGCCTTCCCCTTAGGCTTGGATCATGTTGGATGTGTATTGCATTTCTCATTTGGGGTTTCATTGTTTGGCTCTACGCAGAGGTATGGCCATGGAGGGGACCTCCAGCTTGTGAGGGTCAGCCCGCATGAATTGACAAGAATGCACATTAGTTTGTTTTATAGTTGGAAAGTAATGGCATACTCTGCATCCCCATCTTGGTTTTTCTTTTGCTTGTAGGTGCCGAAAGGAGTGGAGGGAAGCGTTGCTACAGCACAGTTGGCTCCTAGCATTGCATTCATGGCCAAGGTAAACCTGCTCATCAAGCTTATTCTTGTTACCCTTTAATCCCATGGCAGGGCTACGTTTCGACTGGTTGTTTGGTTGGGGTTTGATGCTGTAGAGAAATTAATTTCTCCTTAGGGATTTGAATACAGACTTGGTTATTTTTAATGTGGAGGTGTTATGCCATGACTTGATGCTTAGTCCATTCAGCTCTATGTAATGATTATTTTGGTTATGTAACTCATTACATTTTTGGTTTTGGGATTTTAAAGCCATGGAATGCACCATTCCAAGCAATGGTGCCATAGCCCATTGGCACCCTATGTAAAACCGTGTTCTCGGCCTTAATGGAGACAGTGTATAGACAATTGGGATCTCTGTGTAAATAGATGTAAGCGTTGGTTTCTATAAATTGTAAAGGTTTATGGTGTATGCGATTTCCTCTTGTGTTTTTATTTAACTCTGTATTTAAATAGGTTGGGGTTTTTTAATGGACAGAGGCATGCGCCTTACTAGATACTCTGTGTGTAAATGCCAACGATTTGTTTGGTTAATGTGATATCTTGACAGCGTGGGTAAAGTCCATGCCATCAATGGGATGAGCCTTCCCGCAGTGTTGTGATAGCTTGTATTTAAATTGTTTACGGCAACTGGTTCTTATGTGAACATTAGACTGTGTTTTAAATCATTGTTTGGCAGAGGCTGTGACTTATGTGAGAACTGTGTATTAAAATGTTATTTGGCTGAGGCCGTGACTTATGTGAGCACTTGTGTGTTAGTGGGTTTCGTGAAGGCCAGGGTATGTAGACCCTCGATGGCACTCGTTGTTTTTAAAGAACTTCAACTCTCTAATATAAATTAAAGGGTTTAATTATAACCCACGACCTGCATACTATTGTACAACGTGGCTTATGTGGGTACGATTATAGGATTGGGTTTGTCGCTAGTATATATAATACGTAGGGGTTATTTTATAATGACTTTTCCTTGGGTCTTGACATCCATGGGAATCGATTTCACGACCTCTATTGGCAACAATGTCTTTAATGTAAAGTAATGAAATGTAATTTGATAAATAAACAAGCTAGGCTTGCATGCCACTGGATTCGATTCCTACTACTATTTACAATAAATGGATTTATGTTATGATGTTGAACATGTAAATTGATTTATGGTTATGTAGAGATGGATATTATATGGGATTTTTAGAGATATAATGATTGTGATTTATGGTATTTTAATTTAGATGTTAAGACTGTATATTTTATGGTAGAGTCTTGATAAGGAACACATGGATGGTCACGATATCCCTCTGATTAAACTTAATGTGGTTTTCATTTATGTGGAGTATTTTTAATGTAATTTGTTATATGATTACAGACCTTGAGAGGTATTAGATGGATTATTTAATTTTAGAAATAAATGCATAGATAGTTTTTATAAAGTGTAACATCCCCAACCATACGACCGGGAAAGAGGACTCTACTACACTCCAACATACGAGCATCTAGCCCCACGAACATGCACATACATATATGCAATGCTAAAGCATGGTACTTATAACATAAAACATATTACGAAGCATAATCATTCATATACACAACGGAAGCAAAACATATCAATCAACACTCATGCATATAGAAATCAGCACTTAACATGTATATTATCATTCATCAATGGTAATACGATTGTAGACACAAATCAAGTAAGAATACTTATCTTAATAAGAACTTGTTCTGCAACCAGCTACGTCGCTGCAACGTTCCATCCAACCATAGGCCCACGTGCTCCTTAATCTCTCGGAAACGCTACCACCCCTGAGTCGAGCATGATTCCCCAAGGATTGATGAACTAATAGACTCACACATAGCCAAGGATAACAAAACCACAAGGGAACATAGTTCAGCTAAGCCAACATAATTTGGTTTATCAGGCGAACAACAGATCAACAAAGCCAACAAAGTTGGGTTTATCAGGCCGTCCAGGAGCTGTGAAGGGATAAATTCTAAGCTGGTTGTTATAATAATCAATCCATAGTTATCCACCTTAGACATTAATTAATTCATTTTTGTCTTATTTGCCTAGTTTCCATGTTCCACCTTATGCAAGTTGTCATCTACACATCCATAGTGGTCAAACTTGCTAATTTTGACTCATGGAGCACTTGGGAAACCTCATGGAATCAAATCCTCTTTATTCCTAACCTTCCTAGAACCCTTCTACTTTTTCTGCTTTATTGCTTGCTTTTTCAGTTCTTTAAGGAAATTGGGAAAGTTTGACTAGGCGAGGTTAACTAGTTTTTTGTCCTCCACATCCTCCACTCTTTTCTCCTATGAAAAGAATGTACAAGTTTTCCTTCCATTACCTTTTAGCTTGCCCAATTCATGAGCTCCTTGACTGTTTTGGAAACTACTTTATGCACCTATGGGGGATTTGATTAATTTTAGTAAGCCTGCTTTTGACTAGATTTGAATTGCCTTCTTATGCATTCGAATCCCTTATGTAATTATTTATTGTAGCATCCTATGATGTTACAGGGTTGACTATTGTACACTGATTTAATATAGTTTAGTGTTCAACTCCATATTCAGTCTCTTTTGTGAGTGATTTTGCATGTACAATTGATAATTGTTGTGAATGTAATTGTTCTATCACTGGGTTCAATTTCCACATGGTATCAGAGCCTTTGTAGATCAATTTCTCTCCTTCAAATTTGTTTTGCAGGTTCGACAACATTGACTGGGAGCTTTCTACTGACAGCCGGGACAATTTCTGAGCTATGGATCAATCTCAGAAGATCATCTTGACTCCTTTCAACTTATTTGAATGCAAAGCAGAGATGGAGATACTATTGAGAGAGAAAGGCCTCTACAGAGTGACTATGGCAACAGAAGCAGAGCCCAATGCAGCTGCAGAGAAGATAAAATGGCACAATGGGAGGGATGAGGCCTATGGTCTCTTATGTCTGAGTATTTCTAGAGACCTCCTTTTCCATCTTGATGGATTGACATCACCGAATGAAGTACGGGAGAATCTTACTGATCTTTTTGGAAAGACAGATGAGATGAGGGGACATCAAATTGAAAATGAACTGATCTACCTGAGTCTGAATAGCTTTGAATCCCTGCAAATCTATTTCTCCAAGTTCAAAGCACTTGTTTTGCAGCTAAAACAATGTGGGATCGAAAAGAAGGATGATCAGCTGGTCTTGGCCATACTCTCGAAGCTTGGCCCTAACTATTTAGTGTTTCTTTTGACCTTCTATGCCACAAAGTTGACAGCTCGAACTTGGAAGATGCCTAGCCTTGCATATTTCATGGAATCTCTCACACAAGAATAAGACAAATTGGTGATGATGGGCACCATCAAACCATCCAAATACCAAGCTTTGGTTACTGGAGATTCGAGGGTGGATTCAAAAAGAAAAAATAAAGCTAAAATGCCAACTGAGCAAAAGAGAGACAAGAACAAGTCTCCGGAGGAGCCTTAAGGTTCCAAGAAGAACTACCAGAAGAAGAAAAACAAAGGAGAAATGAGCAAGTGTGCATACTACAGTAAGGGAAATCATACTGAGAGCTCCTGCATGAAGAAGCAAATAGACATGCTGACCCAACTCCTGGAGAATAATGGCATCTCCCTTCCATACAGCTCAAAGAAGAGGGAAGGAGGATCAAGCTCAGAAGACAGAGAGAGATTTCATGCATTGGTTGCTGGCACATCAAGCTCACCTAGTTTCATCATTGATTTTGGAGCTTCAAGACATATGGTTTCAACCAAGGAGGCATTCACCTCACTTGACAAGTCGAAAGGTCCATCAATAGTACTGGGAGATGACTCTCTCACTGAAAGTTTGGGCAAAGGGAGGATTGATCTTGATCATGGTTAGTTCAGCAATGTGTTGTATGTTCCTGGTCTTGCCTCCAACCTCTTATCAGTGTATCAGATGACCCACACTGGGTCTCCAAAGAAGGTCATATTCTCCCGTGATGAATTTGATATCACAGATATCTCAAGTGGTAAAGTCATTGCAAAAGGAGTTGCAAATCATACTTCGAAGGTATACATGTTCTCACACTTCCTACCCTACTCAAACCCCTCTGCTCTTATGATTCATGGTAATGAGGCAAGCAAGCTTTGGCATGAAAGATTTGGCCACCTAAATTACAAGTATCTTTCTGATCTTAGTGAAAAAGAGATGGTCATAGGGTTACCCAAGATAAAATTTTCCAAAGGAGTCTGCCAAGGTTGTATCCTAGGAAAACACCCAGAGCATAAATTTGAGAGAGCTAGTCATGAGAGAACCTATGCACCCCTCGAGTTGATCCACAGTGATGTTTCTGGCCCATTCCCTCATATTTCCATGAGTTAGGACAAATATGCATTGAATTTCATAGATGAATTTTCCAGGTATTGCTGGGTTCACTTCCTGAAACACAAGTCTGAAGTTTTTGTCCTCTTCAAAGTCTTTAAGGCTTTGGTTGAAAACCAGTCTGGGAGGAAACTCAAGGTCCTCAGATCTGAAAATGGTGGTGACTATGTCAAGTCTAAGTTTATTCAATATTGTGCAGATGCAGGTATTCAGATGCAACATTCTGTCCCTTACACACCACAGCAGAATGGTGTTGCTGAGAGGAAGAATAGATCACTGAAGGAGATGGAAACATGCATGATGGAGGCCAAAACATTGCCATCAAAGTACTGGGCCGAAGCTATAAAATATGCAGCCTATATCCAGAATAGGGTGCCTCATAAACAGCTTGATGGTATCTCTCCTTTCAAAGCATGGAGTGCTCACAAGCCAGATGTGACCCATTTCAGGATTTTTGGCTCAAGGGCTTAGGCTAGAATTCCAACAGAAAAGAGAAAGGCTTTGCAGCCCCAAAACCAAGAGTGTCTATTTGTTGGGTACTTTGAATATTAAAAAGGGTACAAGCTGATAAATTTGAGCACAAACAAATCCTTCATCGAAAGGTGTGTTCAGTTTCAAGAAGAACCCCTAGCAGCAGTGGAAGTTGGAGAAGCTTCTTCACCACCAAAACCTCTGAATGTAAGTGAAGAGATTGTTGAAAATGATGATTCTGATATGTCTGATAGTGATGAGTTTATTGCAGACCCTAACATCCCTACAAGGCCAAAATTGGCAGCAAATACCATTCATGCAGTTGGAGAGCTAGCTGGAAATCCTAATGACCCTAGGAGGACTAGATCTCAATTTGAGAGTGCTATGTGCATGAAGGATCCTATGTTTGCTGAGAAATACTATCTGATGGTGGAATTAGATCCTAAAACATATGAAGATGCAGTAGGAGATCCAAGATGGCAAGCAGCCATGAAGGAAGAGTTCAGCTCACTCCAGAAGAGCAACACTTGGGAGCTGGTTGATCTTCCCCCAGGGAGGAATCTAGTTCAGTGTAAGTGGGTGTACAAGACCAAATTTTCTGCTGATGGTTCACCTATGAAGTACAAGGCTATATTGGTAGCCAAGGGCTACTCACAGGTTCATGGCATAGATTACCATGAGACCTTTTCACCAGTGGCAAAGATGGATTCCATCGGGCTAGCCTTAGCCATTGCAGCTTCAAAGCAATGGGAGGTACATCACATGGATGTAAAGTGTGCCTTCCTGAATGGAGATCTCACTAAATATATATACATGTAGCAGCCTCAAGGATTTTATACTAACCCATCTCTTGTGTGCAGGCTAAAGAAGTCATTGTATAGGCTAAAGCAAGCCCCCGGGGCTTGGTATGCCAAGATTGATAGCCTTCTGCTATCACTGAATTTTGTTCAATGCAAATCAGATCCAAATGTCTATTTGAAGTTAATTAATGGTTCATTAATGATAATTGTGTTATATGTTGATGACCTCCTCATTACATGAAGCTCAAAGGATGAGATTGCTTCCTTGAAGGGTGCAATGAACCAAGCCTTCTCCATGACAGATTTGGGGCTCTTAAGCCAATTCTTGGGGCTTGAGGTTGCTCAAACCAAAGCTGGAATCAAGGTGCACCAGTCCAATAATGCCTTGGATTTGATGAACAAATTCAGAATGAAGGATTGCAGGCCACGAAAGACTCCTTTCCTTTCAGGAGTGAAGCTTGAAGAAGTTGATTCTTCACCTATGGTAAACAATACACTGTACAGGAAATTGATTGGATGTTTATTGTATCTTACACATTGTTAACACCCAAAAATGGCTAACTACCTCATCTACCCCATTACATGGCTCATTTGTCCACTTTCCTACCATATCTCTATCAAAAACCCATAAAACCATCTAAAAGGTCACCAAAAAGCTTAAAATGCCTCCAAAAGGCTATAAAATCCTTTTTTCCTCCAAAAATATCCAAAAAAGAAATAAAAAATGTAAAATAATGAGGAAAAAAGAGGAAACCCTAAACAGCTAAAACCCTAAAAAGCTGACCTAAACCACATGGTTTTATAAATAAGTGATGGAGACCCATTATTCCATATCCACTATCATAAGCATCCTGCCTCTGCCGAAATTGTTCTCGAAACCCCAGCTTACCATTAAGCTACTTTCACCATTGAGAACTCTTTTTGTCCCATTTCCACCATCGGAGAAAGGGAAGAAGCAGCTTGGAGCTCGAAGCCACCGACATCGGACCAGCGCAACGGACTCCATCAACCTCCTCATTGGAGGTAACATCAATCAAAATTGTTATTTACTTTTCACCGTATTGCTTCATGTTATTTAGTTTTTACCGTATTGCTTCATGAATGTCTAGATTAGCTTTTATTTCCATTTAAACATTATTTAATTTATATATTATTGAACTGCTACTAAGGAATCCATATTCCTTAGTAGGTGCTCATTCGCACAAGCTAGGGCTAAAACCCTAGCAACAGTTTTGGCGACTCCGCTGTCTTTTTTATTCATTTTTCTGTTTTGTACTTTCGGCTGTCGTTTTTCGGCCGCCGTACACCACCATTTTTCTTTCCACAGCCGTGGCCCGACCGCGACTGTTTCCTCAAAACCCGTGGCCTGACCGCAGCTGTTTAGCCAGAAAACCACGTGCCGACCACGCCTGTTCACCCCAAACCCGCGGTTCGACCGCAACTGTAGCCAAAAAACTGTTGATGTATATGTAACTTCGGAATGTATTCTTATATGTATTTTATATATTGTAACCCGATGTTTATTCCGGGATGTTTCTATTATGTATTT
>LPNX010524012.1:152345-204546 GCA_001517045.1 Pseudotsuga menziesii
CAGAGAACCATATCATGTCTTTCCATCTATGGTGTTCCTCCAATTCCATAGTAGACGACTCCATTCGCCTCCGTTTATTACAGCGCACTTTCACTGGCTCGGCTACCAAATGGTATATCGAGCAACCCCACGGAACCCACACCACCTTTACGTCCCTGGCCTCAACCTTCCTCCAGTTCTTCCAGTTACCTTTTCGCTATGACACAGGCGTCGAGATCCTCCTATCATGCAGACAGAACACGGCCACCCATATCACAGACCACATCCATGAACGGCGACGACGCCGTAGCCTATGCAAAATCAAGCTAGATGACCGGATCTTCCTAGATTGGTTCCTTAAGTCCCTCCTTCCGCTCATTGCTAAGGATGTGGCAGCCGAACGACCCCAGACTGAAGAAGAGGCTATGCTTAAGGCCCAGCAGTTTGATCTCATTTACGCCCAGTCAGGTTATCTTTACACCATCATACCGGACACCCCTCGAGGCGATCCCCCACATCATGATGCGCCGGGGGCATCCCACGCTGCCGATGGCATCATTGTCCGCCTCTCTTCGCAGCCTCCGCCCTTTTCCATAGCCCATCCTACTCCTGGACCTGAACTTTCATGGGCTACATCACAGTCCGGAGCAACCAACTCGTACGCTCACATGCCCCATCAACACCATACCCATGGACCCTCATGTCCACCTCAGCGTTTCGGAAATATGACTTCCTCTTACCCCTCCCCGGTCGCACCTCAGCCCTACTATCACCAACAGGATGCACCAACCCCTGCGCCATCACAAGCCCAACCTCATTATTACCCACCACAGGCAGCCCATGTGGCAAACCCACAACCCGCTCCACAGCACTATCAGCAACACCCTCAGTTTGTTGCACCTGCGCAGCCTCCACCTCCATATTATCCACCGCAGTCTGCTCCCGCACCTGCGCAAACTCAGAATCCACCTACTACCCAAGGGCAGGTTTACGCCCAAGAAAACCCGCCGCAAAACCAGAACAACCAACGCAACCAGGGCCAACAAAACCGTGGCAGGGGCCGAAATCGGGGAAACAACCAGCAGACCGAGCAAGCTGGTCAACACCCTAATCTCCCTGCTAATAATAACATGGCCCCTACCAACCAAATCCCTGATCGCCCGCCCAAGCAGGCTAAAAACCCCAACTTGCAAACAAACTTCCCTTGTTCTGTTTGCGGGGTCTATGGACACTACACACATTTTTGTCCACATATGGAGCGAGTTCAACAACTTTTGGCTCCTGATAGACTACGCCAAGGGCAGGCGGCTCCTCAAGCACCACCCAATCCCCCACAGCCTTTGCAGCCACCTTTGGTGCTGCAAAACCCCTTACCAAACCAAGGCTTAGTGAACACTGAACCATTGGCTCCCCCTCAAGATACTGCGCCTATCCAACAAATCACTTACGCTGCGCCTGATCAACCCCCGTCTGACTTAGGTACCCACCATCTGTTGATGATGTCCTCCGATGAGGCCAACCTCCAGACCCGGCGGAACCAATATGGCTCCACCCCGGAAGCACCACCCGCTAATAACCCCACTAACGCTCATCCCACCGATCAGCCGTTACGTATACATCCACCTCCACTAGATGGAACTCCCAAAGCACCCCGTTTCCCACTTCGCCGTATCAATAACAACCCCAATGTGCGGGCTGCGTCAAACTACAACATCGTAGACGATTTAGCCCAATCTCCCGCAGCCATGTCTGCGTTAGAAGTCTTAAGAAATTGCCCTTCGTAGCGTAAGACTTTACTCTCAGCCATTGGGGCTATCGATCCACATGATTCGCAGTTAATGGCATATGATTTGGACCAATCCGAACCCCGCCTGCCCTCCAATATATCATTCCAAGTTTCTGTCTCCATCCGGAATTTTGTCGTCCATCGATGCATTATTGATGAAGGTGCCTCTACATGTGTCATGCCCATCTCCATCTGGAAGAAAATGGGATCCCCCCCTCTCCAACCGTCCTCCACTGCGTTGCGAGCCTACCACGGCCATTCAGCTCAACCACAAGGCCTATTAACCAATGTCCCCATCCAGCTGGCTGGTAAAATGGTCCTGATAAACATCGAGGTTATCAATGCCCAGCTTGACTACAACCTTTTACTTGGTCGCAGCTACATGTATGCTATGCGGGCAGTTGCTTCTACCGTTTTTCGCATCATGATGTTCCCTCATGAGGGACGCGTGGTCAAAGTTGACCAACTCACGTACCACGATCCCAAGGCTTCCGCAACACCCGAAAATGTTCTCCCCATGATCGAACAAACTATCTCGGGTGCCCCCAACACAGCCGTTTCTTCTATAGGGCCCATGCTCCCCATGGTTGAACAACTTATTCCACATGCCACCACCTCCTTGGTTTCTTCTGTAGGGCCCGGAGTTTACTCAGACACACCGATGACCTCCACTTTTCCATCTCTCCCACCACCGTCATCTACTACTGAAGTGGCCGACCTATTGACTCTGTCCCACCACACGAGAACCCCTAGTAATCAACCACCGTTGTTACCTCAACCCCCTTTGGTACCTAGCCACATTGGTGCCACACCCATACATACCATACCTTTCCTCTTCCCTCCCTCAGGAGTGGTTAGCACCCCAGTCATGGCTACCCTTAGCCTCCCTGGGTTAACCCTAGGATGTGCCAATCGCATGGCATCCTCCAACTCCCACGTAGCCTCTTCAGGTCTGTAGTGCTCCCATTGCACCCTTACTTTCCCTATGGCTTGGTTCTAGAGCATTGTGACCTTCCTGTCGAGAATACGCATTGGCTCGATTTGGAACTCTCCCTTGGGTTCCACCTAAATCACATCCCAATTTATCACATGGTTAGGATCATGTACATATTTCTTAAGCTAAGAAACATGAAAAACATTATGAGCTCTAGTACTAGCAGGAAATCCAAGTCTATATGCAATAGGCCCTATTCTTTCAAGCACTTCAAACGACCCATAATATCTTGGTGATAGCTTGGCACAACTCCCAAGCTTCAAGGAACTTTTCTTTTCCCTCACTATGAGGTAGACATGATCCCCAACACTGAACTATCTGTTCATCCTATCCTTATCTGCATAGCTTTTTTGTATGTCCTGTGCTACTTTCAAATTATGTCTGATCTTTACAACCTCTTGCTCCATTTCCTTGAGCAATTCTAGTCCAAGCACAACCCTGTTCACTGGATTATCCCAAGTCATTGGTGTTATACACCTTCTTCCATACAAAGCTTCATATGGACTCATCCACAAGGATGCCTGCCATCCATTGTTATAAGAAAACTCTACCAAGTGTAAGTAATCTTCCCACTTGGTTGGTTTGTCCATCACATACATGTGAAGCATATCTTCAAGCACCTGATTAACTCTTTCGGACTGCCCATCTGTCTGAGGATGGTAGGAAGTGCTGAAATTTAGCTTAGTACCCAAATCTACAAACAACTCTTTCCAAAAATTGGAAGTGAACTTGAAATCTTTGTCAGAAACTATTGCCTTCAGCAATCCATGCAATTTGAAAACCTCCTTCATGAAAATCTTTGTAATGTCATCAGTCTTATGTGTAGACTTCACCGGTATAAAATGTGCTGCCTTTGTCAACTTTTCTACCACAACCATGATGGAATCATGTTGTCTCCATGTTGTCTCCAAGTCATTGGCAATCATGTAATAAAATCCATGGATAGAACTTCCCATTTCCATTCCGGAACTGGCCCAAGGTTGCAACAATCCTGCTGGATGTTGATGCTCAACCTTTACCTGTTGACATTTCATGCACCTTGAAATGTATTCAACCGTGTCCATTTTCATTCTTGGCCAAAAGTACTGCTTTAGCTATAGCAATTGTCTTCTGATATCATGGTTGACCAAAATATGGAGCTTGATGGATTTCATCCAAAACAACTCTCCTCAAATCAGCTACATTCGGAATATAAATTCTTCCTTTATAAGTAAGAAGTCCATCTTCTTCCAATTTATATCCCTCATACCTCTTCTCAAGACTTTGTTGTTGCAATTTTTCTTTTACCTGCTCATACAATTCATCTCCAGCAACATGATTAGCAATCTACTGCCTCAAATATGATTGGAAAATACTAAGAGATGCCACATGCATTTCATGTACCTTGCTGCTGAGTGCATCAGCTACCTTATTCTCTTTTCCTTTTATGTGCTTGATCTCGAAATCAAACTCATAAAAATTCCATCCATCTCGCTTGCCTAACATTCAGAGTAGGCTGGTCAAACAAATACTTTAGACCACAATGGTTTGTCCTGAGTTCAAATCTTCTACCCATCAAGTAATGTCTCTACATCTTGAGAGCATGTACTACGGCTACAAGCTTTAGATCACGAGTGGCATAGTTCTTCTCATGCTCCTTCAATTTTTTTGATTCATAACATATCATGTGGTTGTCCTGCATAAGGAATCCTCCAAGACCTTGTCCACATGCATCGATACATACCACAAAATATTTCTCTGGATCTGCAACCTTCAATACTGGTGCACTGGTGAGAAGATTCTTCAACCGCTGGAAGATTTCTTCACATTTAGAAGTCCATTCAAACTTTACTCCCTTCTTTTGCAAAGAAGTGATGGCATGTGCAACCTTGGAAAATCCCTCAATGAATCTCTTGTAGTATCTTGTAAGTCCCATAAAATATCTTACATCTGTCACATTTCTTGGAGTAGGCCAATTCATAATGGCTTCAATCTTCTCAGGGTCCACTGATATGGGCTCTTCCGAGATAATGTGACCCAAATACTGAATTCTATCTCTGTAGAAGTCAAACTTTCTCATTTTTTCATATAGCTGATGTTCTCTAAGCACTTGCAATGTCATCTCAAATTCCCTTCGTGTTCTTCCTCATTCTTAGAATAAAATAGAATGTCATCAAGGAAAACAAGAACAAACTTGTCTAAATACTTGCTGAAGACACTGTTCATGAGGCACATAAATGTAGCTGGTGCATTTGTGAGACCAAATGGTACCACTACAAACTCATAATGTCGATACCTTGTCCTGAAGGTTGTCTTATGAATGTATTCATCCTTGATTCTCACCTGATGGTAACCAGGCCTCAAGTCAATCTTGGAAAATACCTTTGCTCCTCTCATTTGATCAAAGAGGTCATCAATCCTAGGCAAAGGATATTTATTTTTCATAGTAACTTTGTTCAACTATCTATAATCAATACATAACCTGAGTGTACCATCTTTCTTATTTACAAATAGAACCGGTGCTCCCCAAGGAGACACACTCGGTCGGATATACTTCTTTTCCAACAACTCTTGCAGTTGCATCTTCAACTCTAGCATCTCCGGTGTACTCATCCTGTAGGGTGTCTTGGACACTAGTGCTACTCCTGGCACAAGTTCAATGGTGAAATCAATGTCCCTCTTTGGAGGAATCCCTGGAATCTCATCAGGAAAGACATCCTTGAATTATTGTAACACCTGATAGTCTTCCAACCTAGGAGTTTCATCTCTCGTTGGATCCAGAATATGAGATGCATACAACTGGAAACCTTTCCTACAGAAATTATTCAACTACATTGTTGAAACCTATCTTACTGAAATTACCTTCGGAATACCTTTCACAACTACTAGGTTTCCTTCTTCATCCATGCATTCAAAAGTATTGTTATAACAATCAAGCTTCACTCTGTGAGCTTCTAACCAATCCATTCCAATGAGAACATCATAGGAACCAAGCGTTAGAACATTCAGATCTACATAAGTGATCAATCCATTCATAACCAATGGACATTCCTCAACTACTTCACTGACCATTCTCTTAGTCCTAGTGGCTAGCTGAACTAACCAAGATTTTATATGCTTGACCTTCTTAAAAGCACAAATCTCTGCTACTCTAGGAGTAATGTCATTGTGAGTAGAACCAGGGTCAATCAAAATAGAAACAAATTGTTCAACAATATTACCTGTAACTTCAACCATAGTTGACTGGTGATCTGCCTGGCGGTCCTCCAGTGCTGCATAAATTCCAGGGATGCTTTTGCTACCAAACCCACTGTTTCTACTTCCTGAATGTTATAAGTTTTCCTTGTACTTTCATTCTCAAGTGGACAATCATTGCACAGGTGGGGTCATTCACATTTCCAAAATTTGAGTGGCCTTCTATCATGTTGTGGATCCTTAGGATTTTCTCCTAACACTCCAACTGGCTTACTCACAGCTTGGGATGGCTGCTTCTATTGGTTCCTGACTCTAGAAGTCTTAAAACCTTTATTTCTTTGGTCAAACTTCTCATTCTTCTTGTCCTTCCATTCCTTATGGTAATCATGTTTACCTTTTTTGTGCTCATAGCAATACTTAGCCTTCCTTATTGCTTCTTCAAGAGTCCCACATTCATAAAACTCAATTCTATCTTTGTAAGACTAAGGCAATCCATTCAGAAAATGCTGCACCTTCACTTGTTCATCTCTGATGTACCGAACATACCTCAGTAATTCCAAGAACTTATTTGCATATTCAACCATGGTATGCTGTCCCAATCTCTACTCATGGAACTTCTTAATATTATCATCATAATACCTATCAAAGAGGTATTTCTGCTTAAAATACTTCTTGAACTATTTCCACTTCAGTTTCCTTTCACCGATCCTCTTTACTTACTTGAAGTGTTCCCACCAAATGGATGCCCTTCCATTCAGATTGAATATGGCAACTCTTGCCTTGATGTTTCATGAATAATCCTGCACTTGAAAGTACTTCTTTATCCCAAGAAGCCAATCTTCAGCCTCTTGTCCCATATTTATCTCACCATCAAATGTAGGAGGTTTAGCTTTCTTAAATTCATCCTGAGAGTGATCCCTATGGTGTCTTCTTCTTTTCCTTTTATGAGAAGATGAACTTCTATCTCCACTGGATTCTTCAGAGTCAGCTGATCTATTGGAAGTCCTTCTCCTTCTCCTAGTGTTGTTCTTACTACCTTCTGGTTTTGCTATACCTCATCCAGAGTCTATCTTTCTTTGCAAATTTGTCAAACTCTGCAACATGGAAACATTCAGTTGAAGCTGCTCTTCCTAGGCTTTAATCAAGCTTCTCATGGTGGCTACAACATTTGATGGGGTCTCTTGAAATCTACTTCCATAGAATCTATTTCATCATTTCCATTACGGACATTTTCTCCGATGGAATCCCCCGCATGCTAATAAGAATTCCGAGCATCATATCCATCATGGGTGCTCATGAATGAACCAGCTCTTGCTTTACCACACTGTTCTTTCTGGAGTACTTCTCTTGGAAGTTGTCTATAATTCTGCAATGTGTTAGTAACAAACTGTTAGATGCATATCATTAATATAAATCAAAACTACTTACCTTTCTCTTTTGGAAATTCACAAAACACAATTTTGCTTAAAACACAAAATTTTCCTCTCTTTCTTTTCAGCCCTATGACCGCTGATAATCTGCCGAAATCTGCTGAAAGACAGTTGAAAACCGCTTCAAAAATTAATGAGAATTTTTTTTGAAAAATCCAAATCTCCTTAGGCCCAATCGAACCCCTTCCCAACTACCTTTCCGACACTTCAGTGGTCAAAACATCTATCTCCTCAGTAGTCTGTTTGCTTATTTCTTCCCATTGTTTCGACGACAAACCAACTAAACTTTCGATCTGCATTGGTGAGAAAATCGATTGTTCATCAAGTGCACAGTCCCTTGAATAGCCAGAATCATGGTAAGTGATACTCCTATGGTTTCCACGGGCATGTTTCGGCTATCGACCTATTATCCATCGGGTGGATAGTGCTTTGGACTACCACAACGGCGGGTCCATGATCCTTTGATTCCGTCTAATCGACAGCCTGATCGATAATACTTTTCCAATGACTTTATACTCTTCAAAGTTTTATTCTAATTGGGTCCTTAATCATATATCATTCTGAACATCGTCAGCGATAGCATAGACTAACCGCTACGTCAACGGCTGGGTGCCCTACGCATCAAATGGTTAGTCTCTTCGGCTTCCGCAACGGTGGCCCACAATCTTCCCATGTCTTCCGCAGCTCACGACTTTGTTGGAAGTCAAAGAGACTAGTATTTTGTGGCATCAGCGCTAGGATGCACTTCTCATCGAGTGACCAGTTCATTATGTGGCCGTAACGACGGGTAGCAGAGTCACTATGGTCTCCTCGGGGCACTCGTCGGTAGTTGGATCAATTGTTCATTGCGGCATTAGATGGATAGTTGACTAAGCAGCCACAACTGCGGTTCACCTTCATTGAACCTTTTTCGATAGGTGATTTAAGCCACTAACATTTCTCGATGGCCGATGATCTCGTTCCTTAGAGAAAATTTTTAATTTTCTTCTTGCCTTGTCTTCCGCCGCATCGGCTCTTCCATCTTCTATTCATCGGCGATGTCAACGACTATTCTCCTCTAATCGACGACTGAAACACAACCATCACGGTATCGGTAAGAGAAACCTGTATCTGTCGGAGGATTAGTGCACTAGGATTCCACAATGGTAGTGCTTTGAACCACTAATTCCTTCTGATGTTAATTGGTGACCTGTACAACTAACATTTCCCGATGGCTGATGAATTCAACACTTAGAAAAAATTTGGAAATTTTCCTCCTTTGTCTTCCACTGCATCGGCCGTCAAATTAACTATCTGTTGGGTGGATAGTGTCTTAGACTGCCGCAATGGCGGGTGTGCCATCAGCTAAAAGTTTTCGATGTAGTTCATCGACAGTTCCCTCATCTAACCATCAGTGATGGAAACAACTATCTTCCATCAATCGTCAATGGTCGGAATTAGAAAAAAAATTCCAAATATTTCTCTTTAACTTCTTCCGTCACTTCATCGCCTCAATCATCACCTATCCATCGCCAACTAAATCAATTGTTCTCTCCCAATCAGTGAACTGAAGCACATCGACATCAGCAGTCTGAAATTTTCCTCGTCGGAAGACTAGTGCTCTAGGCTTCCGCAATAGCGAGCGCACGAACCACTAACATCTTTCGATGGATGATGATTTCGTTACTTAGAAATATTTTTTGAATTTTCCTGCCATAATTTTTTTATCGCTGCTGGGCAGAAGGAAACCTTCCTCTGCTATCTGATCTTTCATGGCCCATTCAATCCCATGCTGCAACTAGAGTTCTGATACCATACTGTAATGTCCCCGAACCTCCAACCATGCAAGAGGACACTACTACACTCCAACATACGTGCATCTATCCCCATGAACATGAACATACATATATGTAATGCTAAAGCATCATACTTATAACATAAAACATATTAAGAAGCATAATCATTCATTTACATAATTGAATCAAAACATATCAATCAACACTCATGCATATACAGATCATAATTTAACATGTATATCATCATTCATCAATGGTAGAATTATTGCAGACACAAATCAGGTAAGAATACTTATCTTAATAATAACTTGTTTTGCAGCCAGCTATGTCGCTGCAATGTTCCACCCAGCCATAGGCCCGCATGCCCCTTAATTTCTCAGTAATGGTGCGACCGATGAGCAGGGCATGATTCCCCAAGGAATAAGGAACTAACAGACTCACACATACCCAAGTATAACAACACCACAAGGGTACATAGTTCAGCCAAGCTAACACAGTTGGGTTTATCAAGCAAACAACAGATCAGCCAAGCCAACAAAATTGGGTTTATCAAGCCATCCAGGAGATGGGAAGGGCTAAATACTAAGTTGTTGAGCTCACTGAAGAGCTACAGACACCAACCCCAGAGCCATCCTGGATTCTAGAACACCCACACACACCCAGCACAAGGAAATCAGTCCCTTCTCTACAACAGAGTCCCTTAGACCTGGATCTCCCTTCTAGTGCTATTCAAGGGTTGTGGAGAAGAAATCCAACTCAGTAGCTCTGTCTGTGTGGTTCTCAACCCACCAGGTTTATCAAGCACCTCAAGCCCTCATTCACCACTCCAATGCAGTACAAGGACAAAACCACTACATGCAAGTAGCCAAACAGCTATTCAAGCTTTTACAGGGGAAAAACACAGTCCAGCAATCATGGTAAATAACCGCCCACAAGCAACCCTGAGCCCATAGCACACAATTCCTACTACAATCACCAGAAAACTTACACAGACCAGAAAATGGGAAAAGAACAAACTCCCAAACCATGCATGATGGAAAACGACACAGCCAAAGCATAGAACTGTGAATGAAATCATGACCATGATTCCACGATGGAATAATAGAACATTACGTAGTCTGACAACGGTGGGAAAAGACACAAACTCCCTGCATGAATCTGAGGATGAACCCAACTGTAGACTAACAATCCCGTGAGAAAGGAAGAACCAGCCGCAAGCTAGCAATCCATCAGGCAGAGGAGAACGAACATGTCCGCAGGCCAACAATCGATGAGGAAGAGGAGAACTGAACCCTCAAACAATGAATCATGGTTCCTTTTAACTCTACTCATCCAAGAGAAAATGAATATCTCCTGATCGGGATAGTGGACAGGCCATCCGCGATCCAAAAGGCGCATCGTGGAGAGAGTCCAGGCGTGGGGAGAATGGCAACGTGGTGTAGTGGTCTTTTTGTCCGTAAATAGATGCTCCAACCAACAACATAATAGTTAAGGATGGTGGTTGGAAGAGACAAGGGAAAGTGAGTGAAGAGAGTGGTGACACATGGCTTCCCCCCCCCCCCCCCCCCGCCATGGCTCAAGGTTCAACATTTCCCCTCCTTATCCTTAGGAATCATGCCCCTTTTCAATTTGGTTGCAGTGAACATAGCTGGTTGGGTTCAATTAATTAAGATGCACATTTACATGATGCCACAATTTAAAATATATGTTGCGTATCCCAATATACCATCGGTAACAGTCCAATCACTGAAACATAACACAACTGAATCGATGGTGGGGATTTTTCGTTCATCTCCACAGCACGATTCATTACAATATATACATCACATACATTAATGCAAACGGGGTCAAAACCGGGGTGTTACATAAAGGTTTATACCTAATAGTTTTATTTATATGTAAATACAGTTATCTCATAAACAAATAGCTCTGGTTGTTATATGAACGTTGTTCTTAGTAGATCTATTTTAAAATATAAATATGTATAGATTAGCATAATTAATATTCTAGTTAATTATTACTGAACTAGTTTATTTAAAATTTCTAGGGAAATCCTCTACTGACAAATGAAATATGTCAGTAGAGTATTAAATACAGAAATCACAGTATAAACATAATACTAAGATCAACACCTAGTTAATACAATAATATTTATGAAGGATACCACCCTAAACATAAACAGCATGCCATAAAAATTATCCAACATAAGATTAGTAAATTCTAATTACAAACCCTAGCAGTTTGTTAATCATAAAACTTAACCCCTAGGATTATAAATTACATTGCAGCCATTACTTAATGTGAATAGTAATGAATATTTAGGAAATAAAATAGAATAGGATTTCCAGGGTTTCATACCTGAATTTGAATCTTTGTCAATGGCTGAACCTGCACACTTAAATAACCAACATTAACAATTCAATGCAGATCTAACCTATGTTTGATGACCAAATCACTTGGGAACTACCACGTTCAACTTAACCATGACCCGTAACCATTCCTGGTTTAAATCCGGACCCCCCCGAGCTAGACTCCAACATGCAAGTAGCTTAGAGCTCTTAAGGTAGGGCTTCCTATTTGGTATTCAGATTCTGAATCAATCCTCTTTTCCTTGCAGGAGAAAGTTCTCCAAGAAAACACTTGAGAGCCAAAAACAAGCAGAATAATAATTCTCCAAAGGAAAAATCAGAACCCCAAGCCTTTGCTTGCCTTGAGTCTTTATAGGCAGACTTTTCAGTCAAATGGGCAGTTAAATCAAGAAATCCTTGATTTCTTGATTTAACCCTTTTTAATTTACTGGGGTAATTTTCAATTCTTAACCTAGGAACTTTTGACTAGTTCCTAGTTAGTCTTTCATAGTTATTTCACTATTTATTAATCTTTTAATAATAAATAATAATTAGTGGAGATTCTCTTCTTTCTTTATTCAATTATATAATTAATCACAATTAATTCTTTATACATACTAAGTAAAAAATACATAGTATTAAAATACTATGTTAACATTTGTCTTCGGGCATCATGTATCATGATCCCTAGATTTAACGACACTTCCTTATAAAGTTCAAGTAGATAGATGGCTCAGGATTACTAGGCTAGGAAACTCTAAACATCCTTGCATGTTGGATTTCCCTCGTATAACGTGGTAGCTCTTCAGTTCTTTGATGAGAATACAGAATTCGAAAATTTCATTTAATCACTTATAAATAAGTATGATGATGATCAATATTTTTCTCGAGCCATTTTCACTCGAAAGTTATTAAAATCTTTTCGGTAACCCCTAGCACTTACCAAAGCCCATACTCAATGCCTATAGCAAGGAGTTACAACCATAGTGCAATTCCAGAGCTTTCATTCAACACTAAATTCTATGATGTACGTGTATGATACAACTAGGGATATAATGGCCAATGATATGATGCTCTAGAGCTTATGTTCAACATCAACATGGAATGCTCTAGAGCTTATGCCCAACATTTCCAATTATAATTTCATGTGTTCCATAGCTTTATGCTCAACATAAATGTAAGTACTCATGTTCCCCAGAGCCTCTCACTCAACACAAATCATCTCATTGATCATGTGCTTCAGGGTCCACGCCGAACACAAAACATTTCGTCAATCATGTGCTTCAGGGTCCACGCCCAAAACAAAAAATTTCATCAATCATGTGCTTCAGGGTCCATGCCCAACACAAAACATATACATACATATATATCATCAACAATTAGCTTACGCCCAATATACAAAACAAATCATCATGTTCATATGCAGTGGGGGTTTTTACCCAAAAAATAAAACATCAATATAATCATCATGATCAATAGGCTCATGCCTAAAATGGTAGGTCCAAAATTCAGGACATTACAATTACTGTAATCGAAACCTATAATAAAATCCATATCTTAATACATAGTATCCTTTCTATTATTACATATAAAATGTTTTACAATTTGGTATCACCTAGGCCCAAATCCTGAAGGTCGTATACCCAATCACACCGTCCATGACCAAGTTTCCAAATACAATCACACAGTAATAATCACACAGTCACACTATAGTAACCAAAACGATATTGTGGGTTTTCCATAACCCTAGCGGTTATAGCCATATCTTTTTAAATAAAAAATTACATACTAAAATTCCAACTAAGCTATTGCAGTTGTTGGGAGAGGCACATGCCATTCATGGCATGGCCTACACCCACACTGAACCATTAAAACCAAATTACAACTCTCTGTATAATACACAGTTTCTATTAACACTAACACAAAGCTTACGGTGGAAATCCAATGGGCTACAGAACCATTGCAATAATGGTGCAGCCCATGGCATAATTCCCTAAGCTCTAGAAGCTTTCCCAAACATAAATTAAAAACAATATAAACAGAGTGTTGTGCATACTTAAAAAACCCAAACTGTTACCATTATACACAGAGTAAATTCTACAGGCTTAAAGCCACAATCGAACCCAGCCAGCCAACATTTTAAACGCAGCATTAAAATAACTACACATACCCTAATCTATTAAAAATGTTGAATGAAAATCATACGCATCTTATACCAAAACACATTATAGTCTTCACATAAAAGCCAACGCGCAATATATTTACATAGTAAGGCACGAATCCTCTTTTACAACAGTCAACGCATTAATAATGTTAAATGGAAAGCCATGAGCTATGGCACCATTACAAGTAATGGTGTAGCCACGGCTCAATATGCCAAACCTCCCAACGAGAGTCAAAACCCAAAGAAAACTACATTACAAACCCCAAAGGTAGAGTCGAAAAGTGCCATATAAAACCCCAACCTTGTAAAGAATCCCAACTCAGAAATGCCCAGAACGAGAGGAGGAAAGTAAGATATTGGTAGCAGGCTTACCATGGCCATGATGTGGCAACCCCAAATCGAAATCGTAGCTCTGTGCAAACCCCAAAGCGCCTTCATTTTCACCTGCAATCAAATCAATGATGGCATGAGAAGCATGACCATTCCATGGATAAAACAGTGAAACAATGTGTTTACACAGACTCTGGTGGTTAGCTTACTTGCAAATAGATGGAGGTTTCCTCCCTTATCCAATTATGCAGAAGCCAGATGAAACCCCAATGCCAAAACCACATAATGAACAAACAACGAATTCCCAAACCCTCTGCCAAGCGTTTTCACAAACCCCAATGGCATTAATGGCACCAGCTGATGGCCATTAATGTATTCATGAACCCTCACCATAGTTTATGAATCATTGTTGTAATACATTCAACCAAGTCTTAAGATAAACCTTGTTATATCGTGGTGCACACTATATCCTATAGTTTCACCACATTCTAATGCCAGCACAGACATATTACCAATGACATGGTATTTATACCATAGTCTTTCAACTCTAAAGGGTAAGAAGACCTTAACACTATTGTATAGTGTTTACAATGTCATCCCCTTAGCACCAAAATATTATGTTATTACATACCCTTTTCTAGTTCATATAGGTATCGTTTGTGCATAAGTATTTAAGTCTAGGTTTTGTAGCATTTAGGAATCATGGAAAACATAGTATGCCATGATCCTCTCCCTAGACAGAACGAGCTTATGGATTCAAGCTCGAAACCCAAGTAGACCTGCAAGGTAGAAATAGGAGAAGTGTAATTATTAATCAAGAAGTAGATAATTAAGAATGGTAAGGACAGTAAGTTAATTCACAATATCTAGTTAATTAACTAAGAAAGATAATTAACTAACATAGGGCTTACCTGAGTCGTAAAATGGAACAGTAATAAAAGTGCAAGGAGGAACTAGAAGTATAACTAGGAACTAAATTTCTTCAAGTAACCAAATAATCCTGATGTCACAAAAGTAACGTGTAAGTCAATAAATAAAGTTCCTTAGTTCGAATGAACTAAGTAAGCCTGTATAACGAAGAATGACCTTACCTCTCAGATCGTCATGGGAGAACGAGTCTCGTCACTCCACCACTTTGTTCCCATCAACAAAGTTAAGTTAGTTTTTATTAAATAAACAAAGTACACATGTACACGAGTCAAACAATGATCTATACAATTCATTAATTCAGCAACAGTAATAACTAAGATGTATAAATAGTTTAAATAACAGAATTAAGACATAAGAAGTAAACAAACTAATAATCATTGAAGGGATAAGAGATTAACAAGACAGTATGGGTAGTTTCTTAAGAGATCGAAAGTATAAGAAGCGCATGTAATTCTGCACAAGTAATAATAATCCCCTTTCAGGTAGTTTTCACTACCCTATAGTTTTTTTTTTCAATTTTTTGGGGCATTACAAGTGGTATCAGAGCCTAGTTTCAATACTGAGAGACTTATGGGTGCACCAGGCATTCACGCAGAGAAAATAAAGTATGATAAGTAATTTTTGTTCCTACCAGAAATTTTTGCTGCTATTAAAATTTTTTGTGTTTGAGGAAAAATTTTACGGTGTTTCTCACTTTATGAATACTGAGGAAGAAAATAGCAGACAGGAAGAAATGACCACCCCCACTCCAGAAGTGAACTTGGTGGTCGAGCTAAACTCTGATGTGCTGAAAACTTTGCACAGTCTTCAAGCTAAACTCAAAAGTGCCAGAGAAGACAATCTAAATGAAATAAAGGAACAACAAGCTATAAATGAAGCATTATTATGTAACATGACAAGAGGGAGCCCACAAGGTAAACCCACCTAGTCCACCAATAGATCCAAAAAAGAATCGTACCATGAGTGGGCCAGCAGCCCAAGAGAAGCAAAAAAAGAATGTACACCTGAAGCAACTAAAGGAGATCATCATAGTCCTGCTAGTGATGACTCACTTTCTCCATGGCGAAAGAGGCAAAGAAATGATGACAGTCTTCAGGGGGGAGTTTCGAAAAATAAGATCCCCGACTTATGAAGGTGAAGTAAATATGGGAGAAAAGGCTGAAGAATGGTTGCTGGGAATGAGTAAGTATTTTTAGGTTCATAACTATTCAAGTGTGATGCAAGCTAGGCGTGCCATCTACAACCTGAATGGTAAGGCAGCAATATGGTGGTGATATTTAAAGCACACCAAGAAAGATGAGCTGCAAGAAATAAGCTAGGAAAACTTCTGAAAGATTTTCCAAGAAAAATACATGTTAGAAAGGTTCTTTGACTGCAAGGTAAAAGAGTTCCATGAACTGTGCATGGGGTCCATGACTATGGACTCCTTTATAAACATATTTCTAGATCTGTTGCATTATGTACCGTATATCAAAGAAGAGAATTTGAAGATCCAACAGTTCTTAGGATGTCTTCCTCCCAATTTTCGAGACAGGATTGAATTTGACATGCCAAAGACTCTAGATACTGCACTACAAAAGGCCCGACATTTCTACGAGCATGGGAAGCTACAGCGAGAAAAACAGAACCAAAATAGAGAAAAGTCTATAAACTTTTATAATAACCGCAAGCCTAGGTCAAACCCACAGCCTTATAGAAAGTAGAATAACATCTTTCAAGTGAACAAGGACTTCAACAAAACTGGTACGAAGCCTTATGTACCAGCTCCTAATGGTAATAAGTAAGTGGCGAGTGGAGCCAATGCTACCCCTTTAGCGATCAAGTGTTGGAAGTGCAACGGGCCGCATTATGCCTGAAAATGTAAGAACAAGAACAATGGAGTCTTGTATAACCTGCAAGAAGAACCTACCATTGAGGATTTAGCAGAAACCCCATGAATCTATGCAGCATTAGATGGCGGATAGGTAGGACATCCATCTACAATGGTCGAGATCGAAGGTAAGATCTTGAACACCTTTGTTTCAATACTTATTAATCCTGGTGCTTGCCGGAGCTACGTTGCACCTAATATTGTTGATTTATGCAAGTTAGGCAAAGTAAAGCATGTTAAACCTTGGCTGGTACAGTTAGCCATTGGTACAAAATGGAAGGTTTCAAAAATTGTTAAAGAATCTGAAGTAAACCTGAATGGTTTCCTTACTAAGGTAAACCTGAACATCCTACCTTTAGGATTGTATGATATTCTTATCGGCATGGACTGGTTGGAACAACACCATGTCATGCTCGATTGTCTACACAAGTCTATCTTGTGTATTGATAGCCAAGGGAACCAAGTGAAGGTTCAACGAATCCCAAAGAAAGTTTTTGTACGACAAATATCTTCCTTACAAGTGAAGAAGTGTGCCAGGAAGGGTTGCAAGTTGTTTGCAGTGAACATCCAAGACATAGAGTCTGATAGAGAACAATGCATAGAATACTTCCCCATTCTTGAACAATTCAAAGATGTGTTTCCTGAAAAAATACCTGGATTACCTCCGAAATGAGACCTAGACTTTTCCATCGAACTAACCCCTGGATCAGTTTCGGCCTCCAAAGCCCCTTACCACATGAGTGCACCAGAATTGGTGGAACTCAAACTGCACTTACAAGAGTTAATTGAGAAAGGGTATATCCGACCCAGTGTGTCCCCTTGGGGAGCACCAATTTTTTTCGTAAAGAAGAAGGATGGTACGATGCAAATGTGCATTGATTACCGTCAGTTGAACAAAATGACTATAAAGAACCATTACCTGCTCCCTAGGATCGATTATTTGTTTGACCAAGTGGGAGGATCCAAAATATTTTCAAAGATTTACCTGTGATCTAGGTACCATTAGGTATGGATCCAAGATGAAGATATTCCCTAGACTACCTTGTGTACAAGGTATGGGCACTATGAGTTTGTAGTGATGTCATTTGAGTTAACCAATGCACCTGTAAACTTTTTTTGTATGATGAACAACATATTCAGTAAATATCTGGATAATTTTGTACTAGTATTTATTAACGACATTCTAGTTTATTCTAAGAATAAAGAGGAACACGAAGAACACCTTCACATAGTACTTTGAGTGTTGAGAGAACACCACCTGTATGCTACGTTTAGTAAATGTGATTTTCACAAACCACAAATACAGTACCTAGGTCACATCATATTCGAGGCAGGAATAGTTGTGGACTCGAAAAAGATTCGAGCTATAAAGGATTGGCCTACCCCGACTAGTGTCACTGACATTAGGTCCTTTTTGGGTTTAGCCAGGTATTATCAAAATTTCATTGAGAAATCCTCTAGAATCGCTTGCCCCATGACGAATTTGTAGAAGAAAGAGAACAAGTTCTTATGGACTGACAAGTGTGAAGAAAGTTTTCAAAAGCTTAAGCAACTTTTGATGACCGCACCAGTGTTGTGGATTGTGGATCCCAGTGGGGATTTCGTTGTATGCACAGATGAAAGCAAGGAAGAACTTGGAGGAGTCCTCTTGCAAAATGATCATGCGATCTGTTATGAATCGTGGAAATTAAAAGAGCATGAGCATAATTATACCATGCACAATATTGAGCTAGCGACCATTATCTACGCTTTGAAGATGTGGAGGCACTATCTCATGGGGAGGAAGTTCCTTCTAAAGAATGACAATATGAGTCTAAAATATTTATTTGATCAACCCAATATGAATGCGAGGTAAGCCAGATGGTTGGCTTTCCTGAGTGAGTATCACTTTGAACTAAAGCATATTAAGGTTAAAGAGAACAAAGTTGTCGATGTTTTGAGTCGACGAACTCATATGATATATGAGGTGACCCTGATTCAAACTGATGCAAATTTGCATGAGAAGATAAGAACAGCCAACAAGGTTGACCCATTCTATGTGGAAATCCTCAAGAAGGTCCAAGAGGACGGGTTGTTTCAACCACAGAAGGAATACAAGGTGGATGAATCTGGACTACTATGGTCCAAGGATAGATTGTATGTTTCAGATTGAGGGGACATTCGTTCCAGCATCCTCACAGAATTTCATAGGGAAGCCTACTGGGGACACTCGGGATATCAATAGATGATATTTGCCGTCAAGAGACACTTTTTCTAGCCTAATTTAAAGGCCGACATTGCAATGTTTATTGTGAAATGTCATGAATGCTAGCTATTTAAAGCTGAGCACTAGCATCCTTCGGGATTGCTACAGCCATTGCCCATTTTGGAATGGAAGTGGGAGGATATCAGTATGGATTTTATTACTGGCTTATCGAAAATCAAGAAGAAAAATAATTCCATCTTCATAGTCATTGACAAGCTATCAAAGGCAGCACACTTCATCTCTGTAAAATCAACCTACAAGATCATGAACATTGTCGATATCTTCCTAAAAGAGATATTTAGATTGCATGGGATACCCAAAGCAATTATCTCAGATCAAGATGTTAAGTTTACAAGAAAATTTCGGAGATCTTTATTCTCTAGAGTAGAGATGTAGCTGAACTTTAGAACTGCTTATCACCCACAGACAGACGAGCAGACTGAAAGAGTAAACCAAATTGTTGAATACATGCTTCGAATGTATGTCATGAACAACGCCACCAAGTAGGAGGATTATCTGCACCTTGCAGAGTTTGCATATAACAACGGGTATCAAGCTTCCGCCAAGATGAGTCCTTTCGAGGTACTCTATGGATGGAAGTGTAGGACCCCACTTACTTGGGACAGTCCGATATTGGACCGGCTCCTGTTAGCACCTGACCTGTTATTGGACTTGGAATAGTTAGTTACCAAGGTCCAAGGAAACCTTAAAGAGGCACAAGACTGTTAGAAAGGTTACATGGATAAGAAAATAAAAGATAAAGACTATCAAGTAGGTGAGCATGTCTACTTGAAAGTGAAAGAAAAATAGAGATCGTTGAGCTTGGGTAGGTGTGGTAAGTTAGCACCTATATTTTGTAGACCTTTTAAAATTCTAGCCAAGAAAGGACCAGTTGATTATGAACTAGCATTACCTGCACACATAAGAGTTCATAATATTGATCTCATCATACTTATTTTTAAGTGATTAAATGAAATTTTGAATTTATGTATTCTCATCAAGTACTGAAGAACTACCACGTTATACAAGGGAAATCCAACATGCAAGGATGTTTAGAGTTTCCTAGCCTAATATACATAAGCCATCTATCTACTTGACCTTCATGAAGAAGTGTTGTTAAGTCTAGGGATCATAATACATGATGCCCAAAGACAAATGCTAACAAGTACTTTAATACTATGTATTACATAGTATGTATAAAGAATTAATTATGGTTAATTATATAATTGAATAAACAAAGAAGAGAAGCTCCACCAATTATTATTTATTATTAAAGGATTAATAAATAGTGAAATATCTATGAAAGATTTACTAGGAACTAGTTAAAAGTTCCTAGGTTAAGAATTGAAAATTACCCCAGTAAATTAAAAAGGGTTAAATCAAGAAATCAAGGATTTCTTGATTTAACTGCCCCTTTGATTGAAAAGTCTGTCTATAAAGACTCAAGCCAAGCAAAGGCTCAGGGTTCTGATTTTTATCTAGGAGAATTATTATTCTTCTTGTTTTTTCTCTCAAGTGTTTTCTTGGAAAACGTTTCCTGCAAGGAAAAGAGGATTGATTCAGAACTGATTACCAGTTAGGAAACCCCACCTTAGGATCTCTAAGCTACTTGCATGTTGGAATCCATCTTGGGAGGATCCGAATTTAAACCAGGAATGGTTTTGGGTCATGGTTGGGTGGAACATGGTAGTTCCCAAGTGATTTGGTCATCAAACATAGGTCAGATCTGCATTGAATTGTTAATGCTGGTTATTTAAGTGTGCAGGTGCAGCCATTGACAAAGCTTAAAATTTAGGTATGAAACCCTTGAAGGCCTATTCTATTTCCTTCCTAAAGATTCATTACTGTTTATGTTAAGTAATGGATACAACATAGTTTCTAACCCTAATGGTTAAATTATATGGTTAACAATATGCTAGGGTTTGTATTTGTAATTTACTAATCATAGGCTGCAGAATTTTTATTATATGTTGTTTATGTTCAGGGTTTGTATCTTTCATAAATGTTCCTGTATTAACTAGGTTTTGATCTCAGTATTATTTTTATACTTTGTTCTCTGTATTTAATTGTTACGGAGAGAAATTCCTATGGCTTGGGGCACCACAACAAACAGCTTGACTCCAGAAATCAATCTTTCCCAATATGCAATAGAAATAAAATGCCTAACACTAAAGGATCAGACCTCGTACCTTATTCCAGACGGTTGAAGTAGATCCCCGTTGAGATTTCCAATCTTCAGCTTGAATTGCTATATTACTTCCTCAACAACAAGTAAACAATACAAGTATTCTATATATCATGGTGTTAGATCTATTCTAGCATATATAATCAATAATGTAAAAGCATTTGACATAATCCCATGGATAAAATATTCATTCAAATACACATCATTGGACAGGAAAAGATATTTCTATTAATATAAATCAGAGATTACAAGATACAACCTCTGACGGCACTTCTGTGAACCGGAGAAACTGAATCACCCACTTGGGCCTCCACCACTTCAATCCTCCATCTCTCGATAGCAAGCTCACAAGCAAAATGCAAGCTTGGGAAGAACACAAAAGTGCTCCAAGGGACAAAGGGATGTAGACTCAAGCATAAGTTCTGGCAACAATGGACTATAGTTTCGTTGCTCTCAATTCTCTCTTATGCCTTCAATGTACCAAGGGGTTCCTTATATAGCTTTTCAAAGGGGTAATGAAAGGTCGAATTTGAGTGATCTCAAGGCATATGGAAGGCCAGGAGTCAAATGAGTCAGATCCATGTCAAGGAAAACTCCAAAAGGATTTGGATTATTTACACATCCCGATGTACGCGGTTATATGGCTCAAACCCACATATGTATGCGCTTATAAGGTTAAAAGTCGTGTATAGAAATTTTCATGTGTTTTTAGGGATGATCAAGGAAACATCAAAGGACAAAAAGTGGTCCATATGGGTTAAGGAGTCTGCACCGGGATAGAGGAAGGCCATACAAAGTGTGATTCACCTATAGTGGTGAAATCTGCTATAATAGATGCCCCCTAATGTATGAGATCAGAGGGGTTATACGATGGCCGAAATACATTATAAGTCCATCCCAGAAGTGGAGTGATGAAGGATCCCAAATGGAAGACCAGCCACCCAATTAGAATAGTACCATAATACAACTCTACATATAACTACAAATACATATAGTAGTCCCGGATACATAAGAGTACAATGGCCATGAATAGGCATGATACATGATATCACATATGTGGTCATTGCCACGTACAATATACATAGATCAGAATCTCCATGATGAAGATATACAAAGGACCATGATCTCCAAAATGGCTGAAGATATATAATAGATCAAGATCTCCATAGTGGCTGGAAATGTCTGACATACACTGGAATCAAGTCACGAGAGCTGAAATCTCATGAATACTGGCACGATCAAGGAGGTAGCATATAAGAGATGCCACCGATATGGAAAGTCTTCTACACAAACTGCTGCGAGTACATGTCCTACTATGCGAATAGAGGTGTCGAGGTCGAACATAGTAGTCCATCGTCTGATTATTGGTCATTAATGTATACCATTAACAGATGCGAGATCACCCACCAATGATGAAAATGGGAATCAAGGTACTAGAGTGCAAACTAACAAGTGTGAATAGATGTGTTGAGGTCGAACACTTGAAAGGATCCATCGATCAGAAGACATTGATGTATTCCCAATAAACTGTCGATGGCGAGAGAACCTGCCACTGATGACTGCAAGTCTCAAGGCACTCAAAATGACTCTAGACTCCAATCCTAGAATAAATGATCTGAAGTCGATGGGATGAAATCTGCTGGAAGGAGGGAATTAAGGCATCCCCCATTATCCAACATGAGGTACTTAGCAAGGATGTATAATGTGGAAGGACTTGATCATAGGTGGAAGGACTCGATCATAGGTGCCAAAGATAACATCTTTCCTTGTCCGGCTTTTTGGTTTTTTGATTTTTTTGGACTTTTTCAGTTATTTGAAAATCTTGAAAAAAGAATAAACTAGCTTTATAGTTAGAAAATAGGAGGAGATGAGTGTCATAAGGGTAAACAAACTAGTTCCAAGCAGTGGAACATACCTATGCTCAATGCAAGGATACATGTGTAGGATATCGACACTCGAGGAAAAATCCTCTCCCGGTAAAAAGGGAATCAAGCTACGAAGGATATATAAAAAATGGCTCTGTGTGGCTAGATATGAGACAAGCTCAAGCTATATGGCTGAAACGAAATGTTAGGGAAGGTGGCATAAAGCTCAATGAAGCAGGAAAAGCTCATGATAATGCATTCACAACTTGACATGAGGGAGTCCTGAGGGAAATAGGCTAGCATAAGATCAAGAGGAGTATGAGGCTCTTGTGAAATATCATGGCAGTACTATACAACGGACTCCCACATCCTAAAGGAGAAAACATCGACATGGGAACCAAATGCAAATAAGGTGCTAACTAGGGTATCCATGTAAGGTGAATCTCTACCACTCATATCATGTCACTTCTAGAGCAGCAAGAAGGTTCTGTGGCATAATAGAGTGGGTTCGTACCTAAGGACATGGTGATATGGTCATAAGGTCATGCAAAATGCAAGCGGTGGTGAAACCTAACCTATATGCCAGTTTAGTCATGATACCTGAGATCGGCACGAACGGGTCAATCCAACAGCTGAAACGGCACTGAAAAAGGTCTTCTACATCACCAATTATGTCAAAAACGGTCCAAAATGGTTAGAAACTGTCGAAACTATAGGAAAAGGGGTAAAAATTTTAAAATATTTGAAATTTTTTCTATAAATAGTAAAAAATATAAATCATTTGAAACTTTTACCCATTTGAGCTCTGACTTTCAATTGCAAATTCCAGGAGATCCATCCGGCAGAATTCACAATCATTTCTTCCAGGTATTTACTCATGCTCTCCTCTTGCATTTTGATATAATTTTTATAGATTTTCATGGTTAAATGAAGTTTTTAAGCCATCTCAAAGTATGCGCTGCGGCCCACGTAGATATCGAGGTTTTTTTCGTGTATAGGGCTGGCTATACGCGGAAAATGGCCTAAAACCCGCATACATATGTGACTGTTTTCAAAACAGTCGCGTATGAGGCCGCGCATAAGGTTTTCAAGTAAACTAATGGGTAATTTTGCAATTTATTTTGCAGGATGGTGCTAGAATGGAGAGAGAGTGAGCATGGTGAAGTAGAGGAAGCAGTAAGGGCCAACCTAATGGCTCAACAAGCTCTTTGTGCATGCAGAATCTACAAGTTTTGGTGTCTTGGTGGTTTGAGGGCCAAACCAAGACTGCTACAGATGCTGGTAGACTACTGGGATCCAGACTCAGAGTCCTTCCGTATTGATGGGATGTCCCTAACTATAGAGGTGGAGGACATATACTTTATCACTGGTCTTTCTAGACGAGGGGAGGTGGTGAACCTTAGTTGCCGAGGTGGGCCAGGGGGTGGCCTGACTATCGATGAGTACATAGTCGTGTACTATTTTCCAAACACTGAGAAGGTGGGGAGTCAAGTCCCTACCAATGCTATATAGGTGCTGGGCCTAAAGGCCATATTACTGACGCTACGTAGGATAGGAGGCTTAGCATCACTCCACCAAGCCTCGCGGCCTCTAATTTTCTATGCAGTGGAGTGCATGAGACCCACAGTCTATGACTGGAGTACGACACTACTGAGCAACATGAAACACCAACTCAGTGAGTGTAAGGCAAGTAGGGTATGGAACTTCAGGTTCAGCAGTATTCTGAGCACATTTTTCTTCGAGCATGTTCCGGGATTGAGCCCTAGAGTGGATGTTTCTCTCCATGGGGTTCGAGATCCGGCCCAATGGCGTTGGGCAGATGCGATGCCCAGACTGGGGAGTGGTAGGGTGGCCAACCCATATCCAGCTGACTTCTTTCCATGGTGGCGACGACAGATTGTTGCCATTGATGACTACCCCTATGGAGGGATAGATTTATGGGGGGGTCTGGACATACCATTGCCATGAGGATTAGCATATGGCGATATAGGTAACGAATCTCGACCCTCACTCTTTTTAAATTTTTTGAGTTATTTAATTTTTTTTTTATTTTCTTGATTATATGGAAGAAAAAAACATGTTTTTATGTGACAATACATAGTGACATCTACCATTTGTGTGTAGATGTGGGACCACAGAGGCCAGAGGGCTTCCCACGTCATAGATGGAGGGAAAGAGGAGATGACATCATGGGTGTGGATGCAGAGCGAACGCTCCAGAGCATTCATACCAACTTTGTGAGACTGACTCATAGAGTTCTCATGGAACAAGACGAGGACTTGCCTGAGGCTATGCAGCGGCAGGTGGTGGGTGTGCCATGTGCATGGGTGTGTTTATTTCAACGACTAGCTAGAGCCATAGTGACGTTCCATGATCACAACCCTCTTCCTCCTCCACAGGATTAGACACCTGGGAGTGTATTCATTTTGTACTACCGTGTATTATATGATGGTGGCTTAAAAATCCCCAATTTTGTATCATGACACTATGTATTACCACATTTTTTTATATATAATTTTTTTATGGTGATCGGTTTATTTATTTACATGTCTAAAAATTGTGTTTGTGACTAATTATGAATGAAAAAAATGCCAATCTAACACATAGTTAGCATATGAGTTAGCAACTTGATTATTATTTCTTGGAATGTGTATATATGTAATACTGTCCAATTGTCGTTCTAACAATCTCACATGTAAGAACCTTCTCAATAACGTTGGATCTCTAACATGGTACAAACCATTGAGTTGTGTCACTACTAACTCCAAATCAAGACGTACCTCAAGAGATAGAAAACCATGTAGAATGGCATCCCGTAGAAGCTCAATAACGACACTATATTTAGCAACATTGTTGGAAGATGGTCGTAGACATACACCTACTGAAGACAGTACCTAACCCATAGGAGTATAAATCACTCAAGCAGCTGAGGTTGAGTGTTGAGTGTGATGGCTTGCACCATCCTATGTAGGTGGAAGATTCCCTTGACATCTGCCAAAAGAAATGGAAACTAATCACAAACATGATCACAATAAGGAAAAGACCTAACTATTCAAAGTTGTACAATAATATACAACAAGCAGCCTTGGCTAAAGATCATGCATAGTATTTTTTAAGATAGATCCCATTTCTAGGCTCTGCCAAAGCTGTTCCTTCGTAATCGACTAACTCATAGGCACCCTTCTCTAACACACGCTTAACCACGTAAGGACCACGCCACATAGGATTAAAATTCCGTGCCCCCAAGGGTTCTTTCAGTTGATCCCACAAGAGGACCAAGTCTCCTTCACTAAACACTCTTGGACGGACAAATCTATCGTCCTGGACCTTAACGCAACACTTATTAACCTCTAGAGCCACCAGGGCATCTCGATGCTACTCATCAAGTTGCTCAAGTTGAACCAAACGCTCCTCCAAAGGTGAAGTGTCTGGTAAGAGTTCCACAACTAGCTTCAACGAAGGAATTTCGCATTCAACTAGCAATATCGACTCCACTCCATGCACAAGCTGATATGGAGAGAAACCAGTGGTAGTCTTAACCGCGGTTCGATATGCCCACAAAGCAGGATATAACATAATGTGCTAATTATTATTTCTTTGTGCGATGGTTCGTTGGAGAATGGATTTGAGTGATTTATTCATTGCCTCTACCTGTCCATTCGCTTGGGAGTAGTAAGAAGATGAGTTCTCTTGCTTATACCCTAACTTGGATGTCAACTCTTCCATCATATGATTCTGAAAGTGCGAGCCATGGTCAGTGACAAGCTCTTTCAGAATTCCGAACCGAGTAATGATTTGGTTGAATACAAAGTAAGCGGTTGTCTCACCGTCGGATTTTACTGTAGGCATAGCCTCATCCCATTTAGTGAAGTAATCAACGGCCACTATAATGTGATGGTGCCCCCCAGCCAAAGATGGGTTTCAATCCATAAAATTGAGCCCCCACTTAGTGAAGGGACTGGCAGTGATAATGGGATGTAACGGGGCAGGTTTCGAGCGCATATTACGTGTGTTAACACATCTATTTAGCCGGAGGATGAAAAAACTATAAGGAAGGAGAAAAAATAGTGGCTTCTCAAACTTTGGTTAAATGGTATGATATAAGAGTACGATGAGCAATGAAAAACAATGAAATGTCAAAAGATCTAATGGTGTGGAGTGAAGAGTCGAAGATCAACGGTCTACACTATGCCCGTTCTCCAAAGGTGCAAGGAAGATAAATGATATCTGGGCATTTAATAGGATACACAGATCAATGGCTGTTGATTTGGCTTGAAGAGATCCACGGCCCGCATAGGTTCTGCTTTATGAACATGCGCAATGGTTAAAACAATGGAGCCTAGCAGAATTATATATATGCCACCCAATCTGACGGCTGACAAATCATGGTCGATCACATCTATGGCTATGGATGATTCCGGAGCATAAAGTTGCGCGGGGGATAATTTCAGGAAGCCGAGCGGAATTGGATATGTGCCTTCTAATCCGACGGTGGGAAAATACAGGTATATTGCATCAACGGCTGAAGATGATTCCGAAGCTCGGACTTGCATGGTAGATAAGACCCAAGCGCTTGGTGGATTTGAGTACGTGTCTTTCAATCTGATGACGGGAAATAAGAGTCTATTTCATCGACGGTTGGAGATGACTCCGGAATGGAGACTTGCACGAAGGTTATAACCAGAGACCCTGGGCGGAATGATTTATGTGGCGCTCAATCTGACGGTTAAAAATCAAAGGCAAAGTGGATCAATGGTTACAAATGAGTCCGAAGTGTGGAAACACACGGCAAATAAAGGTAGAAGGTGCTCACAGAATATAAACCGTTGTCCACGTGTCAAATTGTGGCATACTACGGAGGCTAAAGTGGTTTCATGCAAACCGCTGAAGGAGTGCTCCGGAGTGGGGCCTTATAAAAGGAAGGTTGACTTGTCCCATGGGTATTTTGTTGATTGGCTCTGGCGGGTGAAAAGGACTTGCAGTTTCGTCAACTTTTTATTGTCAGTTTTGAGCACACCAAGCACACGCCTTTACAGTTAAATAGGTACAACTTGAACCCTGTAGTTCGTTCGTCTGAATTGCCATTGTCAATCAAATTATGGACAAGGAGGGGGGATTACAGAGTAGTCATGTTATAGATGATAGAGAGGAGTATTTGGTCGACAGAGACAGGGGCGTATGTGACCCCTTCCTGTCTGTAGGAAGCGTGTATGTTAGTAAAGAAAGATTATGGTATTACCACTCACAGGGAAATGATATATTGAATGTATGTAAATCCTTTCTGTATTACTTCGCCCTCGAACAAACCCTCCATTTCCCGGAATTTGTAGATTGGTGTGCTATTAACTACTCCCCCTCTCAAAGAATTATCATGAGTCAATCCACATCCCGAATACTTTGTAAAGTCAATGCTTTAGTCATTCGAGAAAACCTCAATTTACCTGATAGTTACCCTGATAACCGTGAGTTAGTGAATGAGTCGGTCCTTGCTAAATTTTACAAGAAGTGTGAGACTGAAACCCATTGCCAATTCCTGTCAATTGTTCTGAAATATGGTCAATCTTTAGATGGTTTTTTCTTAACTTACCCTGTTCATATTTTTAAAAATGAAGTCCAATTGGTAGTATCTCTAGTCTGTCAAATTTTAGGTCTTGATGATGACTGTCGCGTAAGCGAAGTCATCCTTGGTTTTTTGTTGAGAATAAGTTCTTTGGGCTCTAAATCTCAGTCAACTCTGGTGTTTAGTCTAGATGAATACCTGGCTGAATCAATCCATCTTCAGATAACTAAGTTTACAAAGGTTCGGTTCTTTAGATTTCAGACCTACTTGTTCAACATGTTGCTATGTTCCAATGTCACTGAGCTGCAGTTTTTTAATACTGTCTATTCTTCTGATTTGCCGAAGCAAATCAACATGTTTGAATATGCCAATTCGATTATGTTAGAATTTTATAAAATGTTGTTTGATGAAGAATTGCCTCGTGTTTTGGACGAGATGAAGCGTTTGATGCAGCCTTCACCCGAAGACCGAATTGGAGATTGGTTCCTGAATAAAGACTCCACTATGTTAAGAGTATATGGTTTTACAGGGCATCCTTATAAGTTACCTGCCTTCTTAACCCCAAGTATTTTTTCTTTGGAATTTATGAGACAAAGGCTACAGTCTGAAGAACAGAATTTTGGAGCTTTCAAAAAGTCTTCAAATATTAAATTCCCCCTGAAGGTCGGTTCTTTCATATTCAAAAGTAAAGGTGCTTTAGTATTCATAGAGAAATTGCTGGAGAGTATAGATTTCCAAAAGGATCTGAAGATATACAATCCCCACCATGTAATCTCCTTGAGGAAGCAGGATAACAAGAATAAACAGTTTGATCACCAGTCTATTAAGGGATTGGCTGAAACAACAAATTGGTTGCAGTTTACTAAGATATCAAAGTCTGATGAAGATGCCCATATTGTACCTGTCACAGCATCCCAAACATCAGAGGATACTAGCATTGTGATTAAGAGAAGTCTGTCTGAAATCAAAAGTATGGAAATTGACCAAGATGGATCACATAAAAAGGCAAAGTTGTTTCAAGGTGGTGAAATTGTAAATGAAGAAATTTCTGATGGTTTCAAAAAGGTTGCTATAGTTCCGATGAAGGCTATGCAAGTAAATCAGTTATCTTTTAAATGTATGCATGGTGCAGAATTAAGCCCGGTCTTTAAGTCAAACGAATAACTTAAAACCAGTTACATGGAGAAAAGAAAACAATCTTTGGAAGAGACAAGAAATTTGCTGCCACGAGTGAGAAGTTTGCACAGTCCAAAAATTTCTCTGGTTTCTGCTAGAGATGTTGAAAGAAATACATTCAAGTTAGCCATGGTAAACGACAAGAAAATGTCAGAGATGGAGATCCGGTTGGATAAGATCAGTATACCGGATAAGATACAACTTCACAAACAAACCAGTGATATCATTTACTCAGACTTGTTACAAACCATGATAAGAATAAATAAATAGCAAATTTTGACAGATAAGTTAGAAATTCAACTAAGACATGAAAGAGTCGAAAATAAGGAAAATACCATCCAGGTCAAGAAGCTTCAAACAGATATTGTCAGTTCAGATAACACCCAGGCAGTCAAGAGAATGCTAGAAGAAAAAGATAATGCTCTCCAAGTGCTGAAGAAAAAATTGAAAATCCCAGGTTCTGAGCATGTTCAGTCTTCTGAGTTATTCGCTCTGCAAGAGGAAAAGGACAAGATCCATCAAGAGATGATGGAGTATAAAGGGAGAGCTATTGAGTTACAGGAAGAAAACGATAGGTGGGAAGGTGAAAGAAATGAACTGTTATCTCAAATTTCCTTGATGAAAAAGGATCAAATTGATGAGAAGGAAATTATGGAGGAGTTAATGAGTCAGACTCCCACAAGTGAAGACTTGTCCATTGTGAATATCGAGAAGCCGTTGGATGATTTTTCTGCGGATGATCTGCTGGTGCCTATGTCCCAGGTTAGTTTAAAAGATGAAGAAATCAAAGAGCTGAAGACAGAGAATGCAAAGATCAAGGGTGAGTTGGCTAAAATAAATGAAAGTAAAAATAAAATACTACAGGACATAAATTAGCTGCAGAAGAAGTTCATGAATTGAAGGAGAAAAACATAGGTAAAGGTCCCCCGCAAGGAGCAAAACACATTATTTGGAATACTCTCTCTATAGAAATAACCAAATTTTGGCATTATCTAAATTTCATTGATTATCAAAATATTTTGATCAATTTGGCCCACCAAAGATTGAAGCTAATGAATGAACACATGGGAAAAAGACCTCTCACCGTAGCTCAAAATGCGTTGAACTTTTTAAACTCATTGACATATCAGAAATTACATGATATGGGGATAAAAGACAGGATATCCATAGTGCTGTGGGCTAGGAAATTTATCCATAAACACCATTTAATGAAGACGGTCCAAGACAGAACTGATGAAATGGTTGCACAGGTCAATAACTTCAAGCAAGATTTCAAGGAGCTATTTGAGGACGGCCTACCTTCTTTCTAGGATGAGGAAGGACAGATGTTCTCTCAGGAGCATTATCACAGCTTGCTAGTTCAGAATCACATCGACCACTCTAAATTCGATGACTTGGAAAAGAGCCTAACAGGAAAAACTATTGTGGATAAATTAACAGAAGATTTCAAAATTTTACAGAAGTTCGCAATTATCAGAAGCAGATTGCCCAAGGTGTCCTATGAAGCGTACATGGAGCTTGAAGTATCTATTCGAGAGATGATGGAGTGTGACACCCCAAGCGCAGAACAATGGAAAGATGTGGAGAGATTCGGAAAGACCAAGTATATCGTGCATGCATAAAGACAGGTGTTATACAACAAGGAGTTGACTGGATGAAGACATGGAGCTGACTGGATGAAGATGTTTTACCAAGCTGAATAACAAAGTGAATGCATGAAGGTTTACCAGAGATTCATGTGTCTTTGATATTGCAATCTATGCTTCTTTATTTAATGTGATTGTTTTTCCCCAATGTAACACTTCATTTTGTCTCTTCTTCGTATCTGAAATACAGCGTTGGGTGATTAGAATTCATATGTTTATGCTCTAGTCATCATTTCAGAAATTTTATACTTTTTTTGCTAAAATTGATATGGAATTCATCTTTGATGCTCTGTATTAATGGACTGTTTCCTCATCTCTTCTGTTTCACCTGGATTAAATTGAACGACTGTGATGATGTGATTATCTTGCCTTTGATGAATCTCGTGTATATGTCTTTGTGATATCTTTATATGTATGTGACTCCATGCCCAATGGTTATGTGATTGTTTCAGCCATACATACAAATCTTTAAATGTTGTTTTATATCTGGTCCTATTAAATCTGTATTGAGAGATCCCTCTCTGGAAGAAAACACCAGCTTCTTTCTAAAGTGGTTTTGCTGTTACCTTGGAGTTTACCTTTTACAACCTGGGTACATTCTGAGTGCTAACAAACTGGCGCCGTTGCTGGGGAACGAATGAGCATATCTTCCCTGGGAGAATGACAAAGTTGAAGAAAGATTTCTGTGGGAAAACAGGAATTTTTAACAGAAAAGAAGGTTGTATTTTTCCCTGGTGACTCCATTGTGAAGCTTGTTCAAAACCTAAGGAGTCATTATGGCTTCGAGAAGACACATGCGAGGTAACTCTGATACCGAAGTCTTGAAAAGTTTTGAAGACCCAGAAAAGCTATTTAAAAGAAAAAATAAAGAAAAGATAGATTTTCCTTTGTTTGGTGCATCATCATCTCGAGATTATCATTTTGATCCAAAATGGGAAGTTAACGTTGGAAAAAATATGTTGAAAACCAATTCTGAGTCTGACCTTAAGGATACTGAGTTTAATCCTCATAGGTTAGAATCTTATCTGTTAGATTCCCTCTGGAAATATTTACAACGAACCACCAAAGCTGACACATTTACCTCTCAAAGTACTGAGACCTCTCAAAGTACTCAAAGTTCTTCACTTCCTGTCAACCCACCCAGACCAATGGCCACCAGATTTGCTCCCTTGCGTCTGCCTACTGTATTACATGATCTCCCTCAAAATTATTCTTAGAGAATTTCTTTATTTGATGGAGAGGGTGATATAACCACAAAACAGCATGTTGCTAAGTTTGAAGATTTTGTTGACTTAGAGGAAGTTGATTATCCTGATGTTAAAATGCGGTTATTTGCCCAAAGTTTGTCAGGAGAAGCAAAGAAGTGGTTTAAAGACTTACCAAATGGGTCTATAGTAAATTTTCAGGCCTTCCAAAATGATTTCCTACATAGGTGGGATGATAAACAGAATCCTTTGCAGCTTTTATCTCAGTATAACAGTCTCAAAAAAAGGGGTTTCGAATCTATTCATGAATTCTCCAGCATATCCATGAGGGCTTACAACTCTATTCCGGAAGATACAAAACCTTCTCCTGCGGCTGCCAAACTACATTATGCTGGGGCCTTTGATAATGATTTTGCATTCTCATTGCGGGAGAGGAAATCAGCAACCCTGGCTGCCATGTTTACTAATTCTCTAGAAGTGGAAGCTAACATGATGGCGAGTGGAAAAATGAAGCATAGGGATTTGGATAGGAGGAGAAAAGAAGAGAATTTTCCTTCTACTTCATCCTCTTCTGCTGATGCTAAATTTGAAATGATGTTAAAAACCATGGAGAAGTTGATGGATAGATTAACTATGGATACTAGGCCTTTCAACAGAGAGGAAGGGGATCCCCAAATCAGGAATCCAAATTTTGGAAGACCAAATCCCCCTGTTCCTCCCCAAAATAGACAGAGAGACTAAAGAAATCCAAGAAACCAAGAAGAACAACCCATCCGTCCACCTTTCCCTGAAAATTATGTTGCCGACGAAGAAGACCCCCCTGAAAATGAGATTCATCTATTTGGAGAACAGTATTCAGATATATATCTTACTGAAGAGGAGCATAACATGTTTGAACAGGAGGGTGGAAATGAAGAAATTGAAAAGGAAAATGAGCTGTATCAAAGAGGATATTTACACCCTATGGATGATGTACAGAGGAAAATCATATTAAGGAACAGGGATGTCCCCATAAATAAAGGGAAGGCAAACCCAAATCAGCCTTCCTCTAGTTCTTTGAATGTAGAAACAGGAAAAGAACTAAAAAAAGAGCTTGTTGTAAATAAAGAGGTTGAAAATGATGTACAAAGAGATAAAATAATAAAGAAGGCGACTACGGTTGATGTGGAAAAGATTGGTGCTAGTTTTAATTTACAGAATGAGATTTCAAAGCTAAAAATATCTATTCCATTAAATGAATTGTTGAGAAACACTGAATACAAGGATACCATCACAAAAATGGTCAAGAATCAAGGCGAATGGAAGTCTGACATTTTAGAACTGAATGATGACAATCTAGCTATTTCATTTGGACCAAAAGTTGAGAATATGGAAGGTGAAGAAGTTCCTCCTTTCTATTTAAGCCTAAATGTGCATGACAAAGTGGTCCATAATGCTATGTTGGATTCTGGGGCATCACACAATCTAATGCCCAAAGGGGTGGTAGAAAGTCTGGGATTGGAGGTAACAAGACCTTATAAAGACCTGTAATCTTTTGATTCTAAAACAGTAAAATGCCTTGGATTAATTAAAGACATGGTGGTAACCCTAAACAAATTGCCTTCTAAAACTATAGTTATGGATGTGGTAGTGGTGGATATCCCACCAAAGTTTGGGGTCCTGTTGTCAAGATCCTGGACTACCAAATTGAAAGGCAGTTTGCAGATGGATATGTCATATGCCACAATTCCTGTTCAAGATGGGAATAGAAGATTATATAGTGAAAAAAGAACTCCATATGTAGTAAGAAGTCAAGACAAACCTGGAATTCATCACATTTATACTGTTGATACTAATTTAGGGTCTTCCATTTTCTTCAATGATGCTGTTCCGCATGATGTAGAGGAGGCTTTACAGAAAAAGTATGAAGAGAACAAGGAAAAGGAAGTGAGAGAACAAGATGCTTTAGAAGCAAAGAAAAAAAGAGAAGGCCAGTGGATTATGTATTTTGATTGGTCTACTGTGAAAATAGGTGCTGGAGCAGGTGTATACATAATTTCTCCTATTCAGGGGGATTTCAAAGCACTATCATACAAGTTGACATTTGAGTGTACAAATAATGTGGCAGAATATGAAGCTCTATTATTGGGACTGCATGCTTTGAAAGATTTAGGAGCTCAAAAGATAAGGATCTTAGGAGATTCTAAGTTGGTAATAAACCAAATAAATGAAAGCTATTAAACCAGGCATCCTCGAATGAGGGCTTACAGAAATGAAGTGTGGGATATGCTTGGTAACTTCTTTACGGAGCATACAATTTAGGTGATTCCTAGGCATGAAAATTTGGTAGCTGATTCTTTAGCTGTGGCTGCTGGAAAATTTGAAACACCTGTTGCTGGTCAGAGGGAATACCAGGTGGAAATTGTGAATAGGCCATCTATTCCTGACAACTCTAAATATTGGCAAGTGTTTGAAGATGATATGCAGATCCGAAGATTTCTGGAACTCTCAAAAGAATTTGTGAATACTCCTATTGACACTATGAATAACAATGATGAGAGCACTCAAGAAGAGGAAGATCTTGAAGAGGAAGGGAATAGCACTGAAAAATTGAAAGGGGCCTTAGGAGGTAAGGATATCATCCAATTAAAAAAAAATTTCATACCAAGAGGGCTAATCCCTTTAGAAAAGCCTTTTGACCAAAATGATGTGGCTAAAAATCCGAAAGTGAAGCCTGTTGATGATGCTATCGAAGACAAAAATATTGGTACCAAAGAAAATACTAAGATTGTGAAGTTGTCCAAGAAATTACCTGAAAAAGAAAAAGAAGAGTATGTGAAATTAATGAAGAATTATACAGATGTTTTCGCTTGGATTTATGAGGATCTCAAAGAGTATGATACTTCAATCATACAACATACCATTCCTATAAAGCCTGGGGAAAGGCCTTTTAAACAGAAGCTCAGGAGAATAAATCCTAAGTTGCTTCCCATTATTGAGAAATAAATCAAGAAGCTATTTGATGCTAAGATCATTGTAACACTGAGGTTTTCAAAATGGGTAGCAAACTTGGTTCCTGTCAGGAAAAAGAATGGAGAGATAAGATTGTGCATAGGTTTCCGCAACTTGAATAAAGTTTCCATGAAGGATAACTATCCTCTACCCAAGATGGATCATATACTGCAGCAAGTGGTGGGAGCCGAAAGGATTTCAATGCTGGATGGTTTCTCCGGGTATAATCAGATTAAGGTGTTACCAGAAGATCAGGAGAAGACTGCTTTTACTACACCTTGGGGCACCTTTATGTATGCAAAGATGCCTTTTGGTTTGATGAATGCAGGAGCCACTTTCCAGCGAGCCATGGACATCGCTTTTGCAAGGGAAATTGGAAATTTTGTAGTGATCTACATGGATGATATCACAGTCTACTCCAAGTCTGACAGGGAGCATCTGCATCAACTGGAGAAAGTGTTCATGAAATGTAGAAAGTTTGGTATATCATTGAATCCAAAGAAATCCAACTTTGCATTAGAAGAGGGAAAATTGCAGGGCCATATAATATCCAAATATGGCATAAAGATTGATCTTGAGAGGGTGAGTGCCATTTTGAAAGTAGGTGAACCATGGAGCAAAAAGGAGATACAATCTTTTTTGGGGCAGGTAAATTTTCTGAGAAGGTTTGTGCCAAGTTTTGCTGAGATCCTAATGAACATCACCAATATGTTGAAAAAGGGGCATGAAATAAAATGGAATGCTGAAGCTAGACAGTCCTTTTGGGAAATCAAGAAGGCAATTTCAGAGGCTCCCGTGTTAGTGAGTCCAGATTTTACTAAAGTTTTCTCAGTATTTTCATATGCTTCAGAATATACTATAGCAGCTGTTTTACTGCAGAAAAATGACGAGAATATGGAACAGCGCATAGCGTTCTTCAACAAGATGTTGAGGGATGGTGAATTGAAATATGACATTATGGAGAAACAAGCCTGTGCTTTAATTAGAGCATTGAAATATTTCAGAATATATATTTTACATTCACATATAATTGCCCATGTTCCATCTGCTATAGTAAAAGGAATCCTGACTCAACCAGATCCAGAAGGCAAAAGAGCAAAATGGATTGCTACATTGTTGTAGTATGATATTGAGATAAAGCCTACCAAATTGATTAAAGGGAAAGGATTAGCTAAAATGATGGCTAATTCCAATTGTGAAGCTTTGCAAATTAATTTCCTTTCTCATCAAGCTAATCAGTTGGATACGGATATAGAAATAATGGTTGATTTTGTGGCATCTCCATGGTATTCTGATATTGTATATGTCCTTCGTAATTTGCACGCACCAGAAGGATTAAGTAAATCAAGAGCGAGATCTGTAAAGCTAAAATCTGCTAAATTCTGTATCATAAATCGGTATCTTTATTGGAAAGACCCTGGAGGAGTGTTGCTGAATTGTATTTTGGAAGATGAAGCTCAGCAAATTGCCAAAGAAGTTCATCAGGGAGACTGTGGCGGACATCATTCTTGGAAAGTGACTGCTAACAAAATCCTAAGGGTCGGTTATTATTGGCCTACGTTATTTTCAGATGTGTATAAAGAAATCAGTAAATGTCATCAATGCCAAATTTTTGATGGTAAGAGAAAATTATTGCCTCTCCCTTTGAATCCAATAACAGTTGAGGCTCCTTTCCAGCAATGGGGTTTGGATTTTATTGGTGAAATAAACCCCAATTCATCAGGTCAAGACAAGTGGATTTTGACAGCTACAGACTATTTTACTAAATGGATAGAAGCAATTCCTACCAGGAGAGCCACCGAAAATGTGATCATGGATTTTCTTGAAGAGAACATATTGGCTCGATTCAGGTGCCCAAAAAGGATAGTAACAGATAATGCGGCTGCTTTCAAATCCAGGAAAATGATTAATTTTTGTCATAAGTATCACGTAAGTCTCAATCATTCAACTGCCTATTATCCTCAAGGAAATGGGTTAGCTGAATCTTCAAATAAAATCCTGGTAAGGATCATCAAGAAGCTATTGGAGGATAATAAGAGGTCTTGGCACACCAAACTAAAATATGCTCTATGGGCCGACAGGATTAGCACTAAAAGAGCAATCGGCATGTCTCCGTTCCAACTAGTGTATGGGGATGAAGTGGTTTTTCCAGCATCATTAGGGGTACCAGTTATGAGATATTTCCAAGATCAGCAAGAAGAACCAAATCACATACAGCGAAGGATAAATCAGATTATTGAGCTGGAAGAACGAAGAAATAAGGCTTATGACAAAGTACAGTCACATCAGGAGAAAATGAAAAATACCTTTGACAGAAGAATCAAAGAAGAGCAGTTTCAAATTGATGACCTGGTTTTAAAGTGGGATGCTCTTAATGAAGACAAGCATGGAAAATTTGATCCTATGTGGGTAGGACCTTACATTGTGGCTGGATACAGAGGGCAAAATGCATTTCTGCTGGAATATAAAAATGGGGTTCTTTTGGAAAGAGACCCTATAAATGGGAGGTATCTGAAACACTACCTATCCTGAGGGAGAAGGTAACATTTGTATCATAGACTGTACATATTTATTTTTTCTTTACAAGTTAATATGAATGGTAAACCGAGTGTTTTTGAAGCTCACATTGAAAGACCTAAGATTCAGGAGGCATACAATTCCTTTTCTAAAAATACATAAAAATGATATATCTATGAAAAGCAAGAGATGAGTTTTATACAAGTTATTATGCAAAATCAGAAGAAGGCACCTGGTCTACGAGTACTTTGATACCTCAAAGGGAGGATATCATCCCTAGATGGAGCCAGTTGTTAACACATCTATTTAGCAGGAGGATGAAAAAACTATAAGGAAGGAGAAACAATAGTGGCTTCTCAAAATTTGGTTAAATGCTATGATATAAGAGTACGATGAGCAATGAAAAACAATGAAATGTCAAAATATCTAATGGTGCGGAGTGAAGAGTCGAATATCAATGGTCTACACTATGCCTGCTCTCCAAAGGTGCAAGGAAGATAAATGATATCTGGGCGTTTAATAGGATACACAGATCAACAGCTGTTGATTTGGCTTGAAGAGATCCACGGCCTGCATAGGTTCCGCTTTATGAACATGCACAATGGTTAAAACAATGGAGCCTAGCGGAATTAGATATATGCCACCCAATCTGATGGCTGACAAATCATGGTCGATCACATCTATGGCTATGGATGATTCCGGAGCATAAAGTTGCATGGGGGATAATTTCGGGAAGCCCAGCGGAATTGGATACATGCCTTCTAATCCGACGGTGGGAAAATATAGGTATATCGCATCAACGACTGAAGATGATTCCATAGCTCGGACTTGCACAGTAGATAAGACCCAAGCGCTTAGCGGATTCGAGTACGTGTCTTTCAATCTAACGGCGGGAAATAAGAGTCTATTTCATCGACGGTTGGAGATGACTCCAGAATGGAGACTTGCACAAAGGTTATAACCAGAGACCCCGGGTGGAATGAATTATGTGGTACTCAATCTGACGGTTAAAAATCAAAGGCGAAGTGGATCAATGGTTACAAATGAGTCCGGAGTGTGGAAACACACGGAAAATAAAGGTAGAAGGTGGTCACGAAATATAAACTGCTGTCCACGCATCGAATTGTGGCATACTCCGGAGGCTAAAGTGGTGCAAACTGCTAAAGGAGCGCTCCGGAGTGGGGCCTTATAAAAGGAAGGTTGACTTGTCCCGTGGGTATTTTGTTGATTGGCTCTGGTGGGTGAAAAGGACTTGCAGCTTCATCAACTTTTGATTGTCAGTTTTGAGCACACCGAGCACACGCCTCTACAGTTAAACAGGTAAAGCTTGAACCTTGTAGTTCGTTCGTCTGAATTTCCATTGTCAATCAAATTATGGACAAAGAGGGGGAATTATAGAGTAGTCATGTTATAGATGATAGAGAGGAGTATTTGGTCGACAGAGATAGGGGCGTATGTGACCCCTTCCTGTCTGTAGGAAGTGTGTCTGTTAGTAAAGAAAGATTATGGTATTACCACTCACAGGGAAATGATATATTGAATGTCTATAAATCCTTTCTGTATTACTTCGCCCTCGAACAAACCCTCCAGTTCCTGGAATTTGCAGAGTGGTGTGCTACTAACTACTCCCTCTCTTAGAGAATTATCACGATTCAATCCACATCCTGAATACTTTGTAAATTCAATGCTACAGTCATTCGAGAAAACCTCAATTTACCTGAAAGTTACCCTGATAGCCGTGAGTCAGTGAATGAGTCGGTCCTTGCTGAATTTTACAAGAAGTGTGAACTGAAACCCGTTGCCAATTCCTGTCAAGTGTTCTGAAAGATGGTCAATATTTAGATGGTTTTTTCTTACCTTACCCTGTTCATATTTTTAAAAATGAAGTCCAATTGGTAGTATCTCTAGTCTATCAAATTTTAGGTCTTGATGATGACTGTCGCGTAAGCGAAGTCGTCCTTGGTTTTTTGTTGAGAATAAGTTCTTTGGGCTTTGAATCTCAGTCACCTCTGGTGTTTAGTCTAGATGAATACCTGGCTGAATCAATCCATCTTCAGCTAACTGAGTTTACAAAGGTTCAGTTCTTTAGATTTCAGACCTACTTGTTCCACATGCTGTTATGTTCCAATGTCACCGAGCTGCAGTTTTTGAATACTGTCTGTTCTTCTGATTTGCCGAAGCAAATCAACATGTTCGAATATGGCAATTCGATTATGTAAGAATTTTATAAAATGTTGTTTGATGAATAGTTGCCTCGTGTTTTGGACGAGATAAAGTGTTTGATGCAGCCTTCACCCGAAGATCGAATTGGAGATTGGTTCCTAAATAAAGACTCCACTATGTTAAGAGTATATGGTTTTACAGGGAATCCTTATAAGTTACCTGCCTTCTTAACCCCAAGGATTTTTTCTTTGGAATTTATGAGACAAAGGCTACAGTTTGAAGAAAAGAATTTTGGAGCTTTCAAAAAGTCTTCAAATATTAAATTCCCCCTGAAGTTCGGTTCTTTCATATTCAAAAGTAAAGGTGCTTTAGTATTCATAGAGAAATTGCTGGAGAGTATGGATTTCCAAAAGGATCCGAAGATAAAATACGATCCCCACCATGTAATCTCCTTTAGGAAGCAAGCTAACAAGAATAAACCATTTGATCACCAGTCTATTGAGCGATTGGCTGAAACAGCAAATTGGTTGCAGTTTACTAAGATATCAAAGTCTGATGAAGATGCCCATACTGTACCTGTCACAGCATCCCAAACATCAGAGGATACTAGTATTTTGATTAAGAGAAGTCTTTCTGAAATCAAAAGTATGGAAATTGACCAAGATGGATCTCATAAAAAGGCAAAGTTGTTTCAAGGTGGTGAAATTGTAAATGAAGAAATTTCTGATGGTTTCAAAAAGGTTGCTCTAGTTCCGATGAAGGCTGTGCAAGTAAATCAATTCTCTTTTAAAAGTATGGATGGTTCAGAATTAAGCACGGTCTTTAAGTCAAAGGAAGAACTTAAAACCAGTTACAAGGAGAAAAGAAAACAGTCTCTGGAAGAGACAAGAAATTTGCTGCCACGAGTGAGAAGTTTGCACAGTCCAAAAACTTATCTAGTTTCTGCTAGAGATGTTGAAAGAAATACATTCAAGTTAGCCATGGTAAACGACAAGAAAATGTCAGAGATGGAGATCCAGTTGGATAAGATCAGTATACCGGATAAGATACAACTTCAAAAACAAACCAGTGATATCATTTACTCAGGCCTGTTACAAGCCATGATAAGAATAAATAAATTGCAAATTTTGACAGATAAGTTAGAAATTCAACTTAGACATGAAAGAGTCAAAAATAAGGCAAATACCATCCAGATCAAGAAGCTTCAAATAGATATTGTCAGTTCAGATAACACCCAGGAAGTCAAGAGAATGTTAGAAGAAAAAGATAATGCTCTCCAAGTGCTGAAGAAAAAATTAAAAATCCCAGGTTCTGAGCATGTTCAGTCTTCTGAGTTATTGGCTCTGCAAGAGGAAAAGGACAAGATCCATCAAGAGATGATGGAGTATAAAGGGAGAGCTGTTGAGTTATAGGAAGAAAAATATAGGTGGGAAGGTGAAAGAAATGAGTTGTTATCTCAAATTTCCTTGATGAAAAAGGATCAAATTGATGAGAAGGAAATTATGGAGGAGTTAATGAGTCAGACTCCCACAGGTGAAGACTTGTCCATTGTGAATATCGAGAAGCCGTTGGACGATTTTTCTATAGATGATCTGCTGGTGCCTATGTCCCAGGTTAGTTTAAAAGATGAAGAAATAAAAGAGCTGAAGACAAAGAATGCAAAGATCAAGGGTGAGTTGGCTAAAATAAATGAAAGTAAAAATAAAATACTACAGGACAGAAATCAGCTACAGAAGAAGTTGAATGAATTGAAGGAGAAAAGCATAGGTAAAGGTCCCCTGCAAGGAGCAAAACAAATTATTTGGGATACTCTATCTATAGAAATAACCAAATTTCGGCATTATCTGAATTTCATTGATGATCAAAATATTTTGATCAATTTGGCCCACTAAAGATTGAAGCTAGTGAATGAACACATGGGAAAAAGACCTCTCACCACATCTCAAAATGCGCTGAACTTTTTGAACTCATTGACATATCAGAAATTACATGATATGGGGATAAAATACAGGATATCCATAGTGCTGTGGGCTAAGAAATTTATCCATAAACACCATTTAATGAAGACGGTCCAAGATAGAACTGATGAAATGGTTGCACAGGTCAATAACTTCAAGCAAGATTTCAAGGACCTATTTGAGGACAGCCTACCTTCTTTCTGGGATGAGGAAGGACGGATTTTCTCTCAGGAGCATTATCATAGCTTGCTAGTTCAGAATCGCATGGACCACTCTAAATTTGATGACTTGGAAAAGAGCCTAATAGGAAAAACTTTGTGGATAAATTAACGGAATATTTTGAAATTTTACAGAAGTTCACAATTATCAGAAGCAGATTGCCCAAGGTGTCCTATGAAGCGTACATGGAGCTTGAAGTATCTATCCAAGAGATGATGGAGTGTGACACCCCAAGCACAGAATAGTGGAAAGTTGTGGAGAGATTCAGAAATACCAAGTATGTCGTACATGCATAAAGACAGGTGTTGTACAACAAGGAGTTGGCTGGATGAAGTCATGGAGCTGACTGGATGAAGACATGGAGCTGACTGGATGAAGATGTTTTACCAAGATGATTTTTACTTTATGATCTGTTAGGATTGGAGCAGTAATTTATTCCTATAAGTTAGGGATGTAGTTACAAGACTCTAAATTAAGCCGATCATTTAGTTGTGAAATATTCTTGGAAGATCTATTATTTTTTGTATATATTTGTATCTTTTTATGAGATAGGGGTTGGAACCCATCGTGTTGTGGAATGATTTTGGAGAACATATCTATTTTTCAATAACAAAGTGAATGCATGAAGGTTTACTAGAGATTCATGTGTCATTGATATTGCAATCTGTGCTTCTTTATTTAATGTGATTGTTTTTCCCCAATGTAACACTTCATTTTGTCTCTTCTTCGTATCTGAAATACAGTGTTGGGTGATTAGAATTCATATGTTTATGCTCTAGTCATCATTTCAGATATTTTATACTTTTTCTGCTAAAATTGATATGGAATTCATCTTTGATGCTCTATATTAACAGATTGTTTCCTCGTATCTTCTGTTTCACTTGGATTAAATTGAACGACTGTGATGATGTGATTATCTTTCCTTTGATGAATCTCATGTATATGTCTTTGTGATATCTTTATATGTGTGTGACTCCATTCCCAATGGTTATGTGATTGTTTCAGCCATACATACAAATCTTTAAATGCTGTTTTATATCTGGTCCTGTTAAATCTGTATTGAGAGATCCCTCTCTGGAAGAAAACACCAGTTTCTTTCTAAAGTGGTTTTGCTATTACCTTGGAGTTTACCTTTTACAACCTGGGTACATTCTGAGTGCTAACAGCGTGAAAACACCTGGCAAGGGTGGCACCTCTTAACCGCATCAACACAATCTTTAAATATCGACGGCCAGAAATAACTCGCTCTCAAAATATTTTGAGCTGTAGAAAGCCCAGATAAATGACCACCACATGCCCCTCCATGGAAATCATTCAGCACAACTTCAGCCTCATCATGAGTGAAACAACGTTGTAAAATGGAATCTAGCCCGCGGTGGTACAAAGTATTTTCCACTATAAGGTAGTTCTTCGAGACGTGACCTAATCGTTGTCGTTCATCTCATGAGATGTGAGTAGGGGTCCTCTGTGTTTGCAGATATACTATGATATCCCTGTACCATGGTTCTAACATAGAGATTAAGAAGATGTGTTCATCAACAAATGTATCTTCACATACCAACTCCTCGGTCTCACTCGGAAAGTCTGATATGAGCTCTGCAAAGACTAAAGACTTCTTTGATTTTGCTGAAACAAACTTGAGATCAAATTCTTGCAGAATGACAATCCATTTATTATAATTTCCCCCAATCATCCTTCATGTGAGGACGAACTGAAATGGATTGGCATGGGTCACAACCAAGGTCTGGCAAAGGAGAATATAATGTCTCAAACGCTGAACCGCATGTACGGTAGCTAAAGCAAGCTTCTCGACATGAGAATAACGAATCTCTACGTTAATAAGGTTTCGGATCAGATAATATATGACATGCTCTTAGAGCTCCTCATCCTCTTGAACCAAAACCATACCAATCATTTCTAAAGACGCGGCCACATATAATAAGAAATCATGGCTATAATCTGGAGGACTAATCACCGGGGCCAATGTTAGGGCTTGCTTGAGTGCATCGAAGGACTCCTGGGCTCGCTCATCCCATTCAAAGGGAGTATCCTTCTTCAAGAGATGCATAAAGCCTCTAGTCAAATTGGCAACAAATCTTCGTAAGAATTTTTCCATGCCTTGCAAACACTGAAGATGACAAATATTCTTCGGGGGAGACAACTGAAGTATTGCCTCAACCTTCAAAGGGTCGACTCTTATACCCTCCTTTGAAACGATGAATCCTAAGAAATGACCTGACTTCACGCAAAAGATGCACTTATGAGGATTTAATCTAACTGAATAGTGCCAACATATTGTGAATACTAATCTCAAGTGATAGGGATGATGCATTCTCATACGAGAATGAGCAACGAGGTCATCCAAAAATAGTTCAATAATAGACTTGAGATCATGGAAGATCAAGGTCATCGCCTGCTGAAACGTAGCTCTGGCTTTTTTAAGGCCGAAAGGCATTTTTCGATATGAAAACGTTCCCCAAGGACAAATAAATGCAGTCTTGTGTTGGTCCTCAGGGTTAATCTGTACTGATTATACCCAGAAAAGTCATCCATGAAGGAGAACACCTCGCTACCCGCACACTCATCCAAAATCTGATCTATAAATGGTGTGGGGAAGTTATCCTTAGGATAGGCACGATTCAAATCTCAGAAATCAATGCATATGCGGATCACTCCCTGCTTCTCATCCACCGAAACAGGGTTTGAAACCCACTCCGTCAAGGGAATGGGATAGATGAAACCATATTTCAACAGCTTCTCTATCTCTACCTTAATGGCGGGTGCTTTCCTAGGATTCATGGCACGTAAACGTTGTCGAACAGGCTTAGCGTTGGGGTAAGTCTTAATCTCATGTCCGATAATTCAAGGGTCAATACCTGGCATCTCGTTGTAATACCAAGCAAAAATATCACGGAATTCCTTGAATAGCTCGGTATATTCAAGAATCTCAGCATGGGAACAATCTTCCCCAATATAGACATTCTCAATTGTGCCAGGATTGCGAGAAATGTTGATAGGAATCATTGACGATATGTTCTCCATGTTTCCATCAACCATCGGACTAGGAGAGCTTAATGGAACCATAGGACTACCAACTTTCTAACTAAGAATCTCCTAATAATCCTCATGCTCCAAATGGTCAAGCTCTGGAAGAAAGTACAGTCTATGATCAAGTTCCTCCCATGGTGGCTCAACTCCCGACATAGCCTCGATAATCGCTTCATCTGAAGGGAAAATTGTATCAAGGTAGTCGTGGGCATGAGAAGACTCTACGGCCCATGTCGGCAGCACATAGGGTTATTCCTCCTCCATCCGTGAAGAGGAAGAATGAGGCTCTGCAACACACTTGATATTATCTTGATAAGCTATCATGGCTGCAGGAAATAGCATGCTCGTCTCGACAGGCTCACTCGAAGTATTCGATGAAGGAAGGATCCAAGGATCTTCTATATGGGTTGTGCGAAAAGACACCGAGGTCGTAGATTTCGAAGCCTCATCGAAACAAGATCCTATCATGAGGATCGGTGCAGGACAACTAAAGCTTCCCATGAGGGATGGATACATGCCTACACCCACACTCCTAGTTGCTGGCTGAGAATGTTCAACGATCGGGATTGAAGCTCCCAAAGATGCAGTAACAGATGAATTCTTGAATGTCATTTGATCAATCGTTACAATCTTCCCGTTATGTGGGAAGCATACAATGCAAAATAGGGAAGATGCAACGGCTTGCATACTATACATCCAGTTCCTACCCAGTAGGAGATTATAGTCAAGGGGCGCATCAACCACCTCAACCTCTATCGCAACGATCTTCCCCCCCAAAAGGACTCTAAGGGAAGGAAGGATGCCATGCGGCCTAAAATATCTCCCATCGAAAGTAGTTAACATAGCCGCTGATTTAGACAACTCAGGAGAACTGAGACCCTTCCAACAGGCCAAAGAAATCATAGAAGCAGCAGCGCCCTCGTCAATCACAGTACGTTTGACGGTCATACCAAGACATTCTACGTGCACCAAAAGAGACACATAGTAGGGCAAGCGAGGATGATGTCTTGCGGTTTCAAATTTGATCATAGAGGAAGAATCATCATCGTTCACACCAAGGATAGTAAGCAATGCCTTCCTTTGCGAAGGACAACTCTGAAGCACTTCCAATGTAGACATCGCACAAGGAGTATGGCCCAAATCCTTGACAACTGAATAATTCTGGGCGGCTCAGGCATTTGGATTATGCCCCGAACGCTTAAGGACTCCCTTAGGTATGTGAGGTGCAGCCTCAGGTTTATCTACAAGTTTCTCAATGTGCAAAGGAGTTCCTGGTGGATCAGGTTCTTTTCCTGGGCTGGGTTGTGACGAACTATAGTCTTTCGCACAAGTCACAACCTTGGCAGCACAGACCATGTTAATGCACCCACGACTACTACCCTCTGGTGGATCATCATCACTAGACTCGTCATGGGACTTCGAGTTTATATTTTGGTTATGCGGTAAAGGGTTTGTTAGCACAGCTGGGCCTTGTGCTAAGAATCTCGAAGCTTCATCAATCCGAGGGCACAAGTAAGTGAGGTGATCTTCCTTACAAAGCTTGCAAGGGAACTTAACCTTACATTTTACTTGCTTGTCCCCCCAGCATTTCTACCATTCTTGTCATTATTGTTAGCATTCTCATTCTTATTCCCACCCTTTCGATTATTATTTTTACCCTTCTTTCTATTCCGTCTGGGCTGCTGGTTACCCTTTTGGTCCGACAATTGCACAGAAAATACATTCACCGTTTGGGCAGGTTGAGACGAAGCCGTATCTTGTCCGAGGCAGATTGGTTGATTGACAATTTACTAGCTTGTTTTGCAACCGAATCCATAGGTTTCGCACTTGCACAACCCACAATGCCATCGGCATGTGGTCCAGGTTTGACTTTGGGATCGAAACTGGAACAAGGAATGTTGGGAATAATCTCATACAACAAACCAGATTGAGCATAGATCAAGTCCAATTCCTGCACCCTAAAGATCGCTTGTTCCTCATTCTGCACTCCAGATGTGGAAACCTCCTTCGCTATATACGGAAATAACAACTTGAGGAACCACTTGAGAAGGAATTTCGGTGGTATAAGAGCTTTAATTAATCTCTTCTGTCTACGCCACTCTTGAATATGATCAGAAATATGGGTGGCTTTATCTTGCCGAAATGTCAACAAGAGTTCAATACTGATGTCATAGCGCACTGGTGGCTGGAAGTGATTAAGAAAATTCATCGCAAGGTCGTCGAAACAAATTAAAAGCGCCCCTAGGTAACTCTATATACCATTTTGAAGCAGGCCCTATGAGGGTGCGTTGAAATAGTCGCAAACGGACTGAGTCCTGATGTAATGAATTCGAAGAGAACCATAGGTGAAACGTAGTAATGTGTTCGCTCGGATCCTCTCCCGGTTTTCCTTCAAACTTAGATATGTCCGAAGGAATCTTGGTAGGGACAGCCGGACAAGCCAGGTCATGAGCCACAGGATCGTTCGTAAGTCTTGATAAGTCAAGAAGATTAATCATTACAAGGAAAGGGATCCTAGGATGATGAGGTCGATGGACCGCTCCCTAATTCATATAGGGTTGATGACCACCATGGCCTTGGCCATAGTGTCCTCCTCCTATCTGACCCATATAGGGTGGCGTGGAAGTACCATAGTATGGTGGACATTGGCTAGTAGGAGATACAAAGCCATAATTAGGAGAGTAAGCAGGTTGTTGGTACCCGCCTCCATAAGGTGAAGAAACCTATCCATACTGCATTCCATGATAAGGACCATAGGTCATTGCATACGATGCCCCATGAGACACTCCGTAGGTAGGAAGATACGCTCCTTAGTAGGGATATAAGCCCCGGAAGTAGCAAGATGACCTCTAGAAGCATGAACATAACCTCCCAACGTAGCAGGCGGCATGTGGACTTGAGACACAACTGGTCTAGTAACCACAATACGGACCTGACTCATAGCCATATATCGGCTCAAAGGACCACGTAAATAAGGTGGAGGATTTACATTTGAAGAACTAGGGGTCGAGAACGAAGGAATCTGAGTTATAAGATATGTATTACCGCCTATTGTCACTCGTCTCGGATCTGGTATCCTAATCGGATCGCTAACCCTTGACCTAGGAGGGAGATATGATGTAGCTTCCACCACTGGGACGGAAGGTGCAATGTGACTAGTGCTCCCAAACCTCTTGGCATGGTAAGGAATGAGAGTGCCCTGAGGTATAGTGCTAGGCTCAAAATCAAATTCGACATGAAATGTCAAATTGTGTATAGGGAAACCAGACGTAGTATAACTACCATAGCTAGTAGTGGTGGGTTCAAAATGACTCTCGGCATCCTTCGGCATGCCATACCGGTAACGCGTCAATGGGGAATCAGCCCTAGAGCGATTAGGTCTATCATGTATGGCTCCTATCTCAGAAATCATAGGACCTAACTCAGCTAAGTCGGGTGAAGGATCATAAGTCGGTGTAAATTCCCCATCGTCTACACGAATGGGAGGAGGTGGTTTAGGAATACCTTTTGAAGAATCCCCCATGGTGTGTGAATCAATGTGTTACATAGTCCCCCTGGACTGTCTAGGTCTCTCTCCCAAAGGAGGAAGAGAAGTAGAAGGTGGAAGTCCTGCTAAATGATGAGAATGGCATGGAACCACACTCGAATCCACAATGACTCAAAAAATAGCAAAGACTCACTATTTACGTAAACCCTAGGCCAACTAGTGTGCACAGAGCAATCACTAATAAAATCTAAAGCCAAATGCAAGCAAACAAGGGTTGGATAAGTGAGCTCCTGAATGAAGCAGGTATGTATCACCTAGGAGAGGCTTGAGACTCCCATACACAACAAGCGGAGGTATGTAACCAATTATTGTGGCCCTAAGCTTCAACGCGTAAAGCGACTGTGCTGTCCGACCCCAACCTGGCCGGGACACATGAATAATAACCTATACAAGTACCCCCTCGATATTCTCAATGACACATGAAGAATAACCTGGCCGGGACACTGTGCTGTCCGAGCCCACTAAGGTCACCTCAATATTCTCAATGCTCAGGTGGACAGTCGCAGGTGGGATTGACCGTATGGGCAGGGTAGAAAAGCCCGAAACTCTCAATAGAGCCCCCAGATACGAATAAAATCCTGGAAATATCTCCGACGGTACTCAGTTATGACTAGGGGTCATCCCAATCAATAACCGCTCACAATGCCTCGTGCTTAACTCCCTTTTGAGAGGAGGATCCTGAGAACACTAGTTATACCAAGGATTTCACACACTCACCTGGACAGACACCTATATGTTGTTGTTTAGTGATCTTGGAGAATTTACTTACAATGAACTATTCCAAGATCTTAAAACCTAAGCTTTTTGGTGCACCCTAGAAAATAAAAGAGTGTAATTCATTTTATTTAGTGTTGATTTTAGTTGGCTTTATTACTCAAAAATAGGATATGGTCATGCAACTAGTGGTGTTATGATGCAACAGGAAGTAAAATGCATACCTAAAAATCAATGCAAATGCATTGTGTCCATGAAAACAGGGTATGCTACTACGTGAAATGCAAAATTCTTCTTCAAATGATGAATGCAAATTTTCCTATATGAAGTCCTAACTAGTACTCCAAAGCAAATCTATCTAGTGCAAGTACAATGCAAAGTGCAAAATGCAATGCATGATGATAAGCGAATGTTTTTGGATTTTTTGAAAATAAAAGAGATACAAAAAGCAAAAGGATGATTGTACGACCCCTAGACTCTGCAAGCACACTCAAACAGCATTCCAGCAAAGCATTAAGGTAAAAGAATTCTAATGCACTAATCTCAAACAAAAAATCAAAAATGCCATGACAAGAACTTTCCTAAAAAAAAAAATTAGGCTAAAAAAAAACGTTTCTGGTCAGAAACAGAGGTCAAAATGGACTCGGGCAGTGTCAAAGGAGACTCAGCAACTAACAGGATTCACCCAGCAACCAATTATCTTCCACAAAAATCCAAAACCAAAGGTATACATGACTGTTCACAGTAAACCCGCGTGTATATGCAGAAATCGCAGAGGAAACAGCCTGTATACGCGACTGTAAATCAAAAACCCGCATACAGGAAGAAAAGGTGCATAAACTCAAGGAAAACAGATAGGCTGAGACAAAATTCGCACCAATCAGACTCTACTAGGCATACATGCCCCCAGACCTGACACAGAAACAAGAGAGAAAGAACAATTCAAATACATTGAATGCCGAGAAAACAACCCCCAAAGGACGACTACTAGGAACTCCCCAGCGGAGTCGCTAATTCTGTTATGGAGAGAAATTCCTATGGCTTGGGGTACCACAACAAACAACTTGACTCCAGAAATCAATCTTTCCCAATATGCAATAGAAATAAAATGTCTAACACTAAAGGATCAGACCTCGTACCTTATTCTGAATGGTTGAAGTAGATCCCCGTTGAGCTTTCCAATCTTCAGCTTGAATTGCTATATTACTTCCTCAACAACAAGTAAACAATATAAGAATTCTATATATCATGGTGTTAGATCTATTCTAGAATATATAATCAATAATGTAAAAGCATTTGACATAATCCCATGGATAAAATATTCATTCAAATACACATCATTGGACAGGAAAAGATATTTCTATTAATATAAATCAGATATTACAAGATACAACCTCTGACGACACGTCTGCGAACCGGAGAAACTAAACCCCCCACTTGGGCCTCCACCACTTCAATCCTCCATCTATTGATAGCAAGCTCACAAGCAAAAGGAAATCTTGGGAAGAAAACAAAAGTGCTCCAAGGGACAAAGGGATGCAGACTCAAGCATAAGTTTCGGCAACAATGGACGATAGTTTCATTCCTTTCAATTCTCTCTTATGCCTTTAATGTACCAAGGGGTTCCTTATATACCTTTTCAAAGGGGTAATGAAAGGTCGAATCCAAGTGATCTCAAGGCATATGGAAGGCCAGGAGTCAAATGAGTTAGATCCATGTCAAGGAAAACTCCAAAAGGATTTGGATTATTTACACATCCCGATGTACGCGGTTATATGGTTCAAACCCGCGTATGTACGCGCTTATAAGGTTAAAAGTCGCGTATAGCAATTTTCATGTGTTTTTAGGGATGATCAAGGAAACATCAAAGGACAAAAAGTGGTCCATAGGGGTTAAGGAGTCTGCAATGGGATAGGGGAAGGCCATACAAAGTGTGATTCACCTAGAGTGGTGAAATCCGCTATAAAAGATTCATTACTATTTATGTTAAGTAATGGCTGCAACATAGTTTCTAACCCTAATGGTTAAGTTTTATGGTTAACAATATGCTAGGGTTTGTATTTGTAATTTACTAATCATAGGCTGCAAAATTTTTATTATATGTTGTTTATGTTCAGGGTTTGTATCTTTCATAAATGTTCCTGTATTAACTAGGTTTTGATCTCAGTATTATTTTTATACTTTGTTCTCTGTATTTAATACCCTGCTGACATATTCCATTTGTTAGAAGAGCATTTTCGTACACTAGTAGAAAATGAGAAATTAATGACTAAAAAAATTACTAAAATCTGTTAGAATAATCAACCCATAGTATTTACCCACTTAGACATTATTTCATTTATTTTGTCTTATTTGCCTAGTCCATGAGTCCCACCATGTGCA
>LPNX010524012.1:208847-230686 GCA_001517045.1 Pseudotsuga menziesii
ATAGTTTTGCCTCTTTCCTTGGTTGTATGGACATTGCAGTATGTAAAGGGTGACTAAGCCTTGTTGCTAGGCCCTATATATTTTGATTTAATACTCATAAATTCAGGCTTAAGGGGGGGTGTTAGAATAATCAACCCATAGTATTTACCCGCTTAGACATTATTTCATTTATTTTGTCTTATTTTCCTAGTCCATGAGTCCCACCATGTGCAAGTTGCTAATTGCCTATCCATAGAGGTCAAACTTGCCATTATTGACTCATGGAGCACTTGGGAAAGTCCTAGGAATCAAATCTTCTTTATTCTTGGCCTCCTAGGCACCCTTCTGCTTTTTATGCTTTATTGCCTGCTTTTTCAGTGTTTTAAGGCACATAGGAAAGCAAGACTAGGTGAGGTGAATCAGCTTTGTTGCCTCTTCCTCCTCCACTCTTTCCTCCATGCAAAAGCATGTATGAGCTACCATTTGACCACTCTTTAGCTTTCCCATGCGCCCTTGCTAATTCGTGGGGTCCTTGATAGATTTGGGATCAGCGTTTTACACCTATGGGGGATTTGCCTATTTTGGGTAAGCCTGCTTTATGCTAGATTTTGATGCTTCCTTATGCATTCGATTTGCTCATGTATTCTATATATTCAGCAGCCTATGTTATTACAGGGTTGGCTATTGTACACTCAGTTAATATAATTTTGTGTTACAGCTCCATATTCAGTCTCCATTGTTGATAATTTTGCATGATCAATTGTTAATTGTTGTGGGTGAAATTAATCTACTGCAGGCCTGAATTTCTACAAAATCACGCTATATACGACTATTTTTGAGTTGGTGACTAATAGTAGCAAATTTCCGCTATCTTATAGCTAGTCATATTTCACTAGTCATTAATAGCTTGACTTAGTAGTCATTGATTTAGTCATTGATAGACAATGCTTTAGTCATTGATAGTCAATGATTTAGTAATTGTTTTAGTCATTGATAGTTAATGATTTATTCATTGATTTAGTCATTGATTTAGTCATGGATTTAGTCACTGAGTTAGTCATTGATTTAGTCATTTATTTAGTCACTGATTGCAACCATTAATGACCAAATATACGACTAAATAAACTACTAGATGTTAACATATTAATGACTAAGCTAAATATGACTAATATATGGGAAATTAAGTGGTGGCAGGCATGGGGAGATTCTCTTGAATCCCGAAGGATATGTAGAACAAACCTTTGCTTGGGGGCTAGGTAGAAGAACCAATAACGAAGCTGAGTGGCTAGCCCTCATCCAGGGTCTTCACCTCTTAAACAATAACAAGCTTCGCAAGGTTTTGATATTTGGAGACTCAAGGCATGTCATCTACAAAGTGGTCAATGGATATCCTACAGGAGCTATCAAATGCCGTCGGCTACATGAAAAAGCCAAGCTTCTCATGTCCAACTCCTATGAGACTTATCACATCCTTCAGCAAAATAATTCAGCAGCAGACAGTATGGCTAATGTGGGAGCTTCCCTCCCACAAGGTCATTACAGTCAGGATGGAGCCCAGCCCACCCTCAAACCCATTCCTTAATGCGGTGTTGGAAGCTTCCCATCCGACCAATCACTACTCGAAATTTTTCAATGAAGCACTTATCCCTCCTCCAAGTTAATAAAAATTCTTCAATCCCCCCTCTTTCTCCTCCCTCTTTCATCTCCACCCCTTCCCCCTCGTTATCTTCCCCTTATCCCTCCTTTCTTTTCCCCCTTCTTCCTTTTCCCTTCCCCCTTCTCCTAGTCCTTTTCCCCCCCTCCTTATTTCCTTCCCCCGGCCTGTCTTTCCCCAATGTAGCTGGCCTTCACTCCATTCTCGACGGCTCTAAGAATTTATCCCCTTGTCCTCTCAGCACTTATCCCCTGGCCGCATGGACTATCGTCTGTCCTCTTGTCACGTCGATCTCTCCAGGCATTAAAACATGCAGGATGATGTTTTATTGTTATTCCCCCTCACACGCTTGCTCTAACTCCGGCCTTCTCCTTATGCCGCTCCCTTGCAGCGCCATGTATTCTTTCTCGGCTCTGGATTTCTCTGGTTCTCCTGAAATGCTGCGAATTCTCCTACATGTGGTGACTAGCATTGAAGGAGGGAGGCTGCAGGGCATCCCTTGGCAAGCTCTCCCTCTCACTCGTTCCTTTGTGAAGGAGAGGCTTGCTCTCGCAGCCTTCTCCAATTTCCATTGTAATCTCTCCTCCGAGTCTTGGTCTATAGGCACTGGTTTTGGCATAAACTCCTCTCACTCGGGTAGTCTGCGATGAGTCTTGTGACGCCTTTACTCCGGGTGGCAGGAAGGCACTGTAGGAACGTTGGTTTGCTTTGACAGTCAGGGGGGTTCGGTGCTTCAGCAAGAACTTTCAGTGCTGAGTCGCTTCATTGGCTTTCCCTTGCTTGAAATATCGAACAATGCTCTTGTTGTTCGCCCATTATACAGACAGTTCACTTGCATAGAGATCACTGCAGATTCTAGAATAATGGCTCAAGCTGGGGATAATGCAGGCATTCTGGGTATTAAGAAAAATCTGCGGCGTTTGTATGAGATGGTTGCTATAGGAGTCATGGATAACAAGGAAATAGCCTAGGAGATCAAAAGTATGGGAGAAACAGTGAGTTACACTTCATTACAAATCAGTAACCATGATTCCTGGATTGATGACAATGAAAGTAACCTACGAGAGTTGATGAGTAAAGTGGATAGGATCCAAGAAGACCTAGAGCGTTTCATCACCATGAATCAGGGCAGCAGGGTCAATGGTGCAACTGTTGAAGCGGAGCGTCCAATGGAGGAAGAATCAGTTGTGCAGCCAAAACACTTCAGAGGCAACCAGTAACTTGTTTCTTTTTATTATGGATACATGTTTTTCTGTCTTTTTTTATGTAAGCAATATATAAGGGTATATACTGCCCGGGATGCTAGTTATTATGGAAGAACTTTGTATGCAGTTTTTTGGAAAACTCTTAGGTTAAGCCCACAGTTTTTCCTTTTTGATCTGCAGGATTATCTTTCCTTTCTTCTGTTCTGTAATGAATGGCTGTGCACATCCTGTTTATAAAATCATTTTTTCAGTTTTTGTTAAAAAAAAAAAATACGGGAAATTAGCTACTAATAGTCGTATATATGCGAATTTAGTTGTTTTTGTAGTCACAAATTTATGATAGGGCATGGAGGAATCGAACCACCAACCTCCTGCCTATAATTAGGAAGGCACTCTACCATTGAGCTAGCACCCTTTAATAAGTTATTATTGCTTGGCAATGATGATATTCAAACAAATTTATGATAGATATCAATATACAAACTACATAATTATTACTATTACAACTTACCAGTAACTAGTATTTATGATAAACTAATTCCTGAGAGCTATGTACAATTTTCCCTGTAACTAAAGCTAATAAAAATACTACAAATACTCTTACCAAAGAGATTTAGTGATGAGTGCCTCTTCCCATTCTTCATCACTATCATTCTCATAGTCCAAAGAATACCCCTTCCTGAAAGGATTTCGAAGCCCAATGCCATCACTGCATCAAAAACAAAGAGTTAGAAACAAAACTTCCCCTCTTGTCTACTGCAATATTAAGAATCCATGAGCTTTAAGGTGTTTCAGATGTTCCTCATCATGGGCTATCAAAATTAAAACACAACCTGTTGCTTTGATAATTAATAAACTTAAAATTATGCAAAGTATATTCACCTTTTCTTTGAGAAGGTTCCATAATAAGCAGGTCTATGGCTGTGATCAAACTGCAAAAGGTTTCTTCTCTTATTGTGAAGCCTATTTTAGCTTTAAATCAAGTGATAAACATTCTAAGAGCCAGGTAGATTTAGAAACTTATTGATAATGGAGACTCAACTATTATCATTTGCAAAATTAGAGACTTGACTCCCTATGCAATGTAATGTCTTGCAAAAATAATCTCTAGACCTAGAATTCAAAGAATTGCAAGTATTTTGACTTGGGAAATTGCAAGTATTGCAAGTATTTAGCATTGAATCATTTACTGTTTCAAAAGTACCATTTTGTATGGAGGAGTTATGCTTTGTGAATCATTATTCCTTGTCTATAAGGGAACCTAATAGTGGATTCAATAATTAAAGAGTCATGTTGCAAATATAAAGAGAAATACCTTGCTCCTACAACATTGCATCTTTAGAGAAACCTTTAAACAGTTGTATATTTGGCTTCTAGGTGATGATACAAGTTATTTGAAAGGTAGGACAACTGGTTAAGCATCAATTAAACTTGAAAAACTTGCAAACTACTAGGTATAACAAAATATATATCAGCTATGTCTTGAGATGTACAGGATCTGAAACAGCTTCCATGATGATTGTGGGACAACAGTTCACAGAGAGAAATAAAAATTGATAAGAACTGGACTTTCCTTAGAATGTATGGTCACCTAAAATAAGACTACACTAAAATTTAGATTCTATTAATCTTTTGAGATTGACTAAACCTATCGAAAAGGTTGGAGAGACTGGTATTCTACATTGTTCTTATAATGAACAGTTGCATAAAGGCATATTCTTATCAAGATTTATGACTTTCAAATTGAAGGAATTTACTTGACCATGAAATCCACATTTATGATGAAGCAAAGGATAGAGAAAATCATGATGAGGTTCATATTCCCCATTTGAACTTCCTACAAGAAACTATTTCTTCGTAAGGGTAATAAAGCATGTCTCCATCCTGCATGAGTGGAATGTGAAAGTGCCCTGCACTGATTATTTGATTATGAATTAGTTTTAAGTTCCAATTCCCTTCAGGCCCTATGGCATGTTTACACATTCCACTCTAAATCCCCACATGGGATGCATTGCTTCTTCAATGGAATATAAGAGCCTCACTAAGACCTGGATCTCGTATTTTGGTGTGGAGTTATATTTACAAGTACAAAGTTCAAGGTTCATGAAGAATTGTTCAAAACCTAGCATTAGTACAACATTATAACATAGGGTATGTTTCTGCGGGAGGATAGAGGCAGGGCATAGCAGATGGTAAGAGTAAGAGAGGGTCTGACCTAGCTAATTTAAAGAAAAAAAAATCTAAGTCTTGGCTGAATTAGAGATTGAATAGTCTCTTATTAAGGGGTAATGTGTTGGTTAGTGAGTGTAGTGCTAAGGCCTTATATTTCTTTTCTCTTAGGCACCGATTTTGGAAAGTGATGCTAAGAAGTCCCGAAGATGACCAAGGGATATCTGACAATCCTACATGACATTGGTAATGTTCTAGTGCAACTTAGGGGTACATCCCTTGTGCAGTGTTAGATATTAAAAGATAGGCTCATCCAAAAATGGTTATCTCTTGTATTTAGATCCATAAAAATAATTCTATATCCATAGATAACAAACTCGGAAAAATACAAAGGCTTAAAATGGCTAGATAAAAGGCAACAAAAGTTGTAAATGCCATATTATCAAGAGGCAAAACACAATTATTAAAATAAAATTACTAATATCCAACAACAAAAGAAGACAAAACTCACCCTTGGCCTCTGAAGGAACCAAAAATGTGCTTCCCTCTGAAGTACTCTGAAATCCTTGCACCTTTGGGCTAGAAGCATTATTAGATATTCCATTAATATTCAATAGTTCATGTCCATTTGTGCTTTCCAAAACATCTTTCCCATTTTCCCACTCCCTCTCCAATTGCCTAGACGATGCCAAATTGGGAGTGGAATAATGGCTTGATATTTCTATAGAACCTTCTGACCTTGCAAATAAAAATCTTGATTGCTTGCTATTCTGAGACTTCCATGAACTTGATATTTCCTTTGACAGCCCATTGCATTTATCAGTCTCAATAAGGAGTAAATTTGCTAAATTGTGAGGACTATTTAATACACTATCATCTGAACCAAAATTCAAAGACAATATGTTTGAAATTACACTATTTTCTCCAACATCTGAGCCATTCATATAAACTTCTGGAAGGATATTACACACCAGATTCTCCAAACATTCTAGCTTTCCAGAACTGGCATTAGAATCTCTAGTAATTTCTACTTTCTCGGGAATTTGAAAACCAGTACTTGTACTTCTATCGGTTGAAACTAGCATAGACTCATTTTCAAAATTTTGGATAGAGCTTGTACTAGTATTTCCAGCTTCTGAAACTGATCTTTCCTCTAACATAGGCTCATTTTCACAATTTTGGACAGAACCTGCACTAGTCTTTTCAACAGTTGAAACTAATATTTCCTCTGCTTTATTATCAGTAACTCCAAACTGTCACCATCACCATTAAGGGTGCAAGTATTTACATACTTTTGATGAAGAGAACAATCTTTAGAACTATAATCATCCACTGAAAAATTGGAATTTTTCATGGTAAGAGCTTCACAACTATTTGGCTGTCATATGGAATTTTAGGCTGTTTTTTTATAGGTATTAAAGATAATTGACCAATAATTTTCAAATTAAATAAACATAACCAGTCATTGAAGAATATTATCAAATATTATAGAATTAGATATTATTCAAGTATTTAAGTAGCTAGGTTGATACAGTAAATAAAACTATATACTAAATAAACAATCTATAACATACATACATGACCTATGAATTTGGAAAAAATCATGTACTTAGCATTATTATCCATTGTACAAGCTGCCAACGAATTCAATCACAGCTCATTTTGGGCTTACCACTCCATCTGATCTTAGAACCACTGTATGATACTTTGTTGTAGAGACTGTCACAAGGAATTGACCCTTCAAAGACTCAACTGCACAGGGAACATAATTCAATACAGAATTGGAAGTGCCATAACCAAGTTGACCTTCCCTTTTGCATCCCCATGTATAGACTTCTCCAAACTCAGCTACTGATGTACTATACTTATTAGCTACTGCCACTACAATGAATCTTGTCTTGAGAGAACTAACCCTGCGACGTGTATCTTGCATATCAACTGAGGTATATCCAAGTTGGCCCTCTGAAACAACAAGAAGAAAAATAAATAAACCATGGATTTATTCATCAACTTGCAAATGAGAATTCCTACAATCTCAAACAAATAAACCATGACTCAATTCATTAACGTGAAAATGAAGTCCTGCACTCTGTATATCCACAAGTCCTCAAAAATGAATAACAAACATGTGCAAAATAATGCAATCACCTCGCTCTTAGAGCAACATAATCCTCAAGTCAAAAGATATACAGAAAATGGCAAATCAGAACACTTGAGTTTCTCAATCACAAGACGATTTTAAAAGAAATTTTTTAACCCTTTTTAGCTTGATTGAGCATTTCTGGAAAATATACTTAGCACATGCATATGATACAAACTGAAATAGAATATTTCAAATTATAGATAGCACAAATTCATGGTCCAGTAAGCTCAAAACAAGAAACAAACAAACAAAAGTGTTAAGAAATAACTTAGTCTCATAATATAGGCAACAAGGTCCATCTTAATGATAGAATCAAAATATGAATCTAGATCATGATGTCACTTACCTCGGTTTGATCCCCAAGTAAACACCTCCTCTCCAACAGTTGCAACAATATAATGGTGCTTTGTTGCACCAACTACTACAACACATTGTTGTCCAAATCCACTGAATAGTTGACGAGGGGTAATCACAGCAGCTTGACCACTAGAATTTCACACTTCTAATAAATTTGCTTATCTAGCAATACAATCTTCCTAACATAAACACCGATGCAATTGGTGGTTCCCTCATCTATATATAGGGTGACTACTGCCATGATTGTGGGTGCAGTAGTGAAGATGCCTCTAGAAGAAGCACAACAGCTACTGTCACACACAATTCTTTGGTTGAGAGTGCATGCATGCTTGCACCCTACGGGTTGAGGGTGGAAATGAGTCATATGCAACATTTTCCAGATTTAGGGGTGGAAATGAGTGTATGATAATATTTTAAAATTTTAAAATAAATGAGCCATACCTCAAAAAGTTTCCCATTTTGAGTTGTCCTTATTAATGTGCAGTCATGCTTATTAGAGCTTTTGCAGTTTTTCTCAAGTCAGTGTAAAAAACTATCACTGAATATGGAAACATTGCATTTAGTTTATATAGTTTTCTCAAGTTTTTAATAGCTGGCAATACAAGTGTGTTTCAAGCTTATGAGGTTCATTTGCTTTTTTTAACAATGACATTGTTCTTAGTAGCATTTCTACTTTTCAAATTGTCATGTAAAGATATGTATTTGTGTTAGCTTTTCTTTCACCATCATTATATGTCTGACTTATTCTCCTTTGTAATGCTAAGTTTAGTACTTTCCAAGTAGGCTCTTCTCCTAGAAGTCTCAACACTGTTTACTCATGTGCTACTATTACAATGGATGAATTAATTTGAATACGAAGCTTTCTTTTGCATATGTCATTATACAATTCGATAGTGCAACCTTTACATAATATAGTCACATCACAATAATACACACACACATACAGAAAGACTACAATGGATGTGTTTATTTGTAGATAAATGTTTGTTAGGCACATTTCATTATACAGTTTGATGATTGCTCTGTTTTAGTACCACCTTTTCATTTCTTACAATTGCACCTAGAGAAGCGAGGCACTTTACATCTTAGGGTTGGGGGAAGTATCTTCATTACTTTGTGTACAAGTGTCTGTCTTCGCATGTGTGTTTTTCTCTCTATCTTCATGTGTGTGTGTGTAATGCAAAAAAGAGGATAACCATTTACTACCTAAAGGTTTCACCTTGAGTTTTGATCACTCTTGGTGCTTAATAGATCCAGAGTTGAGATGGATCTATTTTAGTATAAGCTCAATGTATTTTATTGTTACACAAAAGTGCTGTTGAGATGTGGACACAGGGGTCACTTCATAAAATGAAACATCAAAATCTTTTCTAGCTTGCTTTTTGCTGGCATGCATTATCCATTAGGTTTCAAAGTGATTTTTCTTGTTCATGGGCTACTGGTACTAAACTATTCTTTCTTTGTTTAGAGAGTGAGAGAGTTGCTAGAATCCAAGGGCATTGATCTAAATGCTCTGAATAAGTTAAAAGAAACAACACTTGATGTAGCAGAAAAATCACATTTTATGGAAGTTGCACCAAAACTCAAGAGTGCATTGAAAGAATTTGGTGCTGAAAATGGCAAACATATAAGCCAACCTAAAGAAGGAAGAGAGCTAAAACAAACTATTAGTTACATAAAGCATGATGCGCATACACAACTTATGCAGATTGAAAAAACACAGAGACGAGTTACTGGAATTGTAAATGAAATAAATGATTTTAAGTCAGAGGGAATTAGAAATACAGTCAACTCTATGATAGTTTTTGCAGCTCTTATTGCAACAATAGCCTTTGCAGCTATTTACACTGTTCCTGGTAACTATACAGGGCCACAAAACCTGTCACAACCAGGCCTATCTCTGGGACAAGCTATGATAGCTAAGAAGGTGGCATTACAAATATTTTTCATTTTTGACTCGGTTGGACTATTCATATCTCTTGTAGTAGCGGTTGTTCAGGTATCACTAGTTGCATGGGAAAGAAAGGCTCAAAGGAAAGTGATTTTTGTATTTAACAAGTTCATGTGGATGCCTTGTATGTGCACTTCAGTGGATTTTATTGCATTGTCCTTCATTGTTGTTAGTCACCATGTTCTGTGGATTGCAATTACTGTAACTATAATTAGCGGATCCATAATTTTGGGGACATTAGATACCATGTGCTACTTTTCACATAGAAATCGATTTGGAAGAAGTCATTCTGGAAGGAAGATCAGAAGGTCATCCCGGAGTAGGTCTTACTCTTGGTCAGTCATGGAAGATCTATCGAATTCAGATATCAAACTCTAGAAGATATATGCAATCTAATTCGTTTGAGATGCATTTTATTATTTTGGGGTCTCTGGCTAATCCAACTTATCCAAGTTAGGTTCATAATTTCATCGGGTATGCTGCCAGCATTGGCAAAGTATATGTCACTGAGTCCTACTAGTGGTGAGGCCATCTTACTTTGCAAGTTTATATTACAATTGACTGATCAGATGTTGGAGCATACAGTTATTTAGGGTTCCTACAAGTTGCATCAAGCTCTCTGAAAGTCCATCTATTCATCATCACTTTGAGTACATTGATATCTAGTACCATTTCATCAAGAACATAGTTCATAAGGGTGCAGTGAACCTATAGTATGTTCCTTCAAATGTGCAGGTTGTAGACATTTTGACAAAGCCCATAGATAAGGGGAAGTTTGAGATGTTAAAATAGTGACTAGGCTTGGTGGAGAACACCTTAGAGTTGCTTGTATATGTATCTGAGGAAATAAAATGCATATATCACACATAAGAATTAAAGTTGGATGTATATGTATATGAGGAAATACAATGCATGTTTCACACACAAGCATTAGTGTTGCTTGTACATTTTGTAATCTGTGGCATGTTTCCATTGTTTGATAAATCATAACATTGATTCAGACTCCATAGAAAGCCTATAAACCAAATAAAATATGGAAAATGAGGCCATGCTATTGTTACACGAATTCAAATTTTAAAAAATATTGTATTTGTACACTGATTAGCATATAGAAGATTAACAAAAAATTGTTCTTACATGCAATCGTAATCTTGTAAAGTCATAAAAATCAAGGTATGTAGAATAACAAGTATGAATTCTAATTTTAGACCATCAATTTTAGTTCTTTATTGAACCCTAAGTTTCATCAACATTTCAGATTCTACACAAAACTCCCTTGGTTGTTGTGCAAATATCTCAGAGTCTTAGATAAGTTAGGAGTTGGAATCATTACTAAGTCGCTTAGATAATTTAGGAGTTGGAATTTTTACTAAGTAAATTCTTGAACAAAGGGCCAAGAGTTCCAATGCCATAGCTTTGTCTTCTAAAACTTAGAAGTAATATTTTTTTGAATGTTTGTATTGATAGAGGACAATTTAATGATACTAATATCATCTGTTATGTACACGTATTCAATGTAAAGCAATACGTGAATGCCAAGGTAGAAATATTCAATTTTGGATGTGCAATAAACAACGGAGATAGTTGGTGGGTGGCAATAAAGTATAAACTGAAAAAATGGAATATTTTAGTATTTTTTCAAGTTTTCCATATTTTCTGATATTCTCCCTGATATTTTCATTAAGTTTCTTTTTTAGACCATTGTCGATATATTCACTGGCATGATATTTGCAATATTTATGGAAACCTCTAGCTTAATTAGACTCATCTAGAGGTTCTCACCGGTGAGTAGATTTTGATTGCAAAGCATGTTCTGCAAGATGACTTTCAGTGGTGTTTGTTGGAATTGAATAAGGGAGTTGAGAAAATGTTGATGAGATAAAGATAAGATAAGATAATATTTTGATGTCCAACAAAATACTACAAAAGTAGGTCAATGGAACTAAAAGATACATACATGATATCTTTGGTACAAGTAAAGATAACTCTTTTAACAGTACCTCCACTAGCCTAAGACCTTTCACAGATGGAGGCTTTGGAGGTAGTTTGTTAGCTTGTAGTCAACGCCTTGAAATATTTTCCTTGAGTTGGTATGTTGAGTCAAGAAAGATATAGGGATGCATTGGAACACAAACATTGTTTGGACAAGGGGTTCGAACTGTTGAATGTTGCCAAAAATGTTTTCAATATAAATAAAATACTACAAGGAAATAGGTTCCTTGCCACATATTTTCGTCAGTTTCCCACTCTTGTCAAATAACAACAAAATATGATTACGACCAAGTTGTAGATCATGGGAAAAACTTTGGTAGCATTTGTTGAAGCAAATATTTTACTCACAGGAGAATCTTATATTGTATGGCATGAACAACACAAGTTATGATCAAGGTATTATTTTGGTAAAGCTATTGAATAATTGTCTGAGAATTTGACAGAGGGTCTTTGATCTAAGTCAAAGATTTGATAAGGTAGATTATTGTCTTAAGTTACAGGAATGGGGGTTCTAGGCTATATGATCAATTAGGAAGAAGTTGACACTGGACAGAGTAGGAACTTTTGTTTCCTTGTATCAAGTTCAACATATGACAGGAATGATTGAAGAACTAGACAGTTTGGATTAATATAAAGACTTGGTTGAGATGGAGTTTCCAATTATAGCTACAAAATGGAAAGCGTAAAACAGGCAGAAGACTAGATCTAGAAGCACCACTTGAGAAGCAAGTTGAAGGATGGCTGATTTCTGAAGCTCCTACCGTGGACATTCTTACGGAGACTTCACAACTATTTGGCTGTCATATGGATTTTTAGGCTATTTTTTACAGGTATTAAAGATGATTGACCAGTAATTTTCAAATTAAATAAACATAACCAGTCGTTGAAGAATATTATCAAATATTATAGAATTAGATATCATTCAAGTATTTAAGTAGCTAGGTTGATACATTAAATAAAACTATATACTAAATAAACCATTTATAACATACATACATGACCTATGAATTTGGAAAAAATCACGTACTTAGCATTATTATCCATTGTACAAGCTGCCAACAAATTCAATCACAGCTCATTTTGGGCTTACCTCTCCATCTAATCTTAGAACCACTGTATGATACCTTGATGCAGAGACTGCCACAAGGCATTGACCTTTCAAAGACTCAAATGCACAGGGAACATAATTCTATGCAGAATTGGAAGTGCCATAACCAACTTGACCTTCCCTGTTGCATCCCCATGTATAGACTTCTCCAAACTCGGCTACTGATGTACTATGCTTATTAGCTACTGCCATTGCAATCAGTCTTTTCTTGAGAGAACTAAACTTTATGAGGTTGGAGCCACCAAGCCCAGTCACTCTTTTAACATCTCAAACTTCCCCTTATCTATGGGCTTTGTCAAAATGTCTACGACCTGCACATTTGAAGGAACATACTATAGGTTCACTGCACCCTTATGAACTATGTTCTTGATGAAATGGTACTACATATCAATGTACTCGAAGTGATGATGAATAAATGGACTTTCAAAGAGCTTGATGCAACTTGTAGGAACCCTAAATAACTGTATGCTCCAACATCTGATCAGTCAACTGTAATATCAACTTGCAAAGTAAGATGGCCTCACCACTAGCAGGACTGAGTGACATATACTTTGCCAATGCTAGCAGCATACCCGATGAAATTATGAACCTAACTTGGATAAGTTGGATTAGCTAGAGACCCCAAAATAATAAAATGCAGCTCAAAGGAATTAGATTGCATATATCTTCTAGAGTTCGATATCTGGATCCGATAGATCTTCCATGACTGACCAAGAGTAAGACCTACTCCGGGATGACCTTCTGAGCTTCCTTCCAGAACGAATTCTTCCAAATCGACTTCTATGTGCAAAGTAGCACATGGTATCTAATGTCCCCAAAATTATGGATCCGCCAATTATAATTACAGTAATTGCAATCCACGGAACATGGTAACTAACAATAATGAAAGATAGTGCAATAAAAGCGACTAAAGTGCACATATAAGCCATCCAAATGAGCTTTTTAAATACAAAAATCACTTTACTCTGAGCCTTTATTTCCCATACAACTAGTGATACTAGAAGCCACCAATCACACCTCGTCACTTTGACACTTTTGTAGCATGTTACACAAACTCTGCATCATTAAAGAGGATTCATTGCACTATAGAAGCTTGTACAGTTTGCTTCTCATTATCTATTAAGTTCTGTAGAATTTGGAAACTAGAATATAAGATATCCTAATACACCATTTTTAATTGTTCTTGATGGACATACATACTTGTTTGCAAAGCTACCGATTTTGCACAAGCTAGAAGAGTAGCGGTGAATATGCCTAATCAAGTCTCATCCCCAAAACTAGCATTTCACTAAAACGCTTCAGGGCTTCTCCCAAATGTTCAATTTGTACATATCCTGCCATTATCGTAGTCCAGGTAACCGCATCTCATTCAAGCATTTTTTCAAACACTTCTTGTGCATCCTCCATGATCCCACATTTAACATACATATCAACAAGCACACTTCCCACAAATACATTTTCTCCAAAACCACTCCTATTTATCTCGCCGTGCACCTCCTTCCCCTACTGAAGAGCTCTTAAGTTAGTGATCACTAGGAGAACAGTGGTAAATATTAACTGATACAACCGAATTCCTATTCATTACATTTGGTAAAGCAGTTCAAGGCATACTCACAGAGTAAATGTCTTGTATAAGCTCCAATCACTGTAGTCCATGAAACCACGTCTCGTTCCATCATTTCATCAAAAATATGATGAGCGTCCTCCAGGTTGTCGAATTCAGCATACATGGAAATAAATTTGTTATCAATGACACTTCCAAACTAAACACTATGTCAATCATGTGGGTGTGGACTATTTTAACCCCTTTCACATATTTCATGTTAAGGTATCTCTGCATTAAACAATTCTAGGTTTGGTAGTCTAAATGAATTCCTGAGCAATTAATGAGATGCACTACACAGTCATAGGTTTGGGAGTCTGACTGAATTCCTTAACGATTCATGAGATGCAAACTATTAGTCAATTCCTCCAATTGGTTATGAGTACATAGTATTCTATGATATTCACATAGCCTTTCGTGTCTGATTTTTTCAGTTTTAATGGCAGCAACTTGAATGGTGAAGGCAGAAGAGAGAGTTAGCTTGGTGCTATGAAAATCCCAAATCATTGATTTTTTCTATTGAATCGATTATTTTGTCCTTTTAGCCAATACGATGAGTTATCTCCACCTCTAGAGTTATTATTATATGTTTTCTTAATACCCTCACATAATTAGCATTTTTCCATTTTTTTGACCCATTTTTTTCTTAGTTATGAAGATAAAAGAAAGTATTACTTTCAAATTTTCAAAAAAAATTGAAAGTAATATCAACGTGCTTCATAAATTGAAAGTAATATCAATGTGCTTGGTTGTGTTTAAGTCTTTATGAGTGTTCTTTTCATTAATTTTGGCTTCTACCTTTGATATAACAATGGTTTTTCTTAATTTCAATTATTTTTATTATTTAAAATTATGTAATTTTGGATTGAGTTCCTAGTTACTTTGGCATAACAATGTGTTTTCAATAAAGTGAAAAAAATATATAACACTTTACATTATTAAAAATAGTAAATTGACAATTTGAATCCATTTATTAAACGCATAAAATCCCTATTCAAACATTTTTATAATATTTTGGAAACAAGTCATCTTTGTTCATAAAGATAAAGGGACAAAATTAATTCATATTTCAATTCCAACTTTTCCCCTTGGGGATCTTTCTACTAGGGAAGAGGTTTTCGTATCTTGTCTAAAAGAACATACTCAGGTTGTTGAGGTCGGTGCTAATGTTACAGAAGGAAAACTTAGTGTTGTCTTCGAAATCCAAGGTTTTAAGTGATGGTGTAGCCTCAATATCGGATTATGGGTTGGTTGATAAGTCATTGGCATTCGATGATTTGATTCTTCCCTCCCATTTTCCTAGGGGAATTTCTTGTAGGATCCTATCCTGGTTTTCTCCAAGTCAGATACTGACCGAGACCCATTAGTCTCCAATAATCTAAATGTAACCATCAGGAAGAACAATGGAAAGAGGAGGAAAGTCCACTTGGATGATCCAACGTGGGGAAACAAGTCAACGACAGTCAAGGAAATTGTTAATGAGATTTTGGATTCATAGGATGCACTATTAAATGTTTTCAAACCTTTTAGAGTAGATTCAGCCATAAAGCTTGTTACCTAATGATGATATTGTCCTTGAATGTTAGAGGGGTGGGGGCACCTCAAATATTGCAGCCCTCAAGAGGTTATTACATTTGGTTTGTCTGGATCTCCTATTATTTTAGGCAACGATGGTCTCTAGTTTGAAAGCAAGGGATTTTCTCTGGATTATTCTCCCCACATGGGATTTTTGTTTGGTTGATGCTACATGCCTTTTAGGAGTCCTTCTTTTTGCTTGGAACCTTGCTCATATTAGACTTAATCCCTTTCGTATTTGTGGGGGTATCTTATTGAAATGTTTTTGTAAGGTTTTGGATATACCCCTACACATTATTAATTATTGTGGGGTTTATGTTGATCAACTGGACTTCTGGGAGGCTATTGAAAGGTGTGGTCTAGTCCTTGGTTTTTCTTCCCTCATTCTAGCGGGGGACCTCAACTTTACCACCACTACTTAAGGAATCTTAGGGCTCCAAATCTAGGACTAAACAGATGGACCCTTGGTTTCAACAATACATTACAAATAAAAAATTGGTGGATAATGAACTGAGCCCCTTGGCTCCTACCTAACGTAACAAGCGGGTGGTAGATGCTATTGTGGCCAAAATACTTGACTGATTTTTATTGGCAGAAGATTTTTATTGCAAGGATTAGTTCATGGAAAATATCATCTACTTCAAACATACCCATGGGTCAGTGGGTGATCATTTGTTTTCAAGGCTTAAAAAGAAGAAGGATGATGATAGAAAGGACTACTTGGATACATTCCTACAAAATGTAGTTGTGAATTTCATTCTTGCTAGGAGGGATACTTTAAAGGAACTCGGGCTGGTGAAGCTACATCAACTAGTGCAGCTAGACATTCGATGGTCGCAAATCATAAAAAAAGTTATATTGGAGTTAGAACAGCACTTCAGATGTATGGGACTTGCAGGGACTCTTACATTGTTGAAGGATCAACAACTAGCTATGATGATTCTATCTAGGTATCGATATGGTACTCGTTCTAGTACCTAATTCGTAATTGACGTAGGAACCTAATTTTCCTTTGGCATGCGCTTAATTGGGTTTTCTTCAATGGTGCAACAGAGATACAGATGGTCAAGAGAAAATTCATGCAATTAATTTGTTGGATCTATGAAGATCGAGGTGCATGGCACCAATATTACTAATAGAAGGCAAACAATTTACAAGATTTACACTTCATTATCAAATTTGCAATTTTCCAGGACACAATTAAAAATGACTAACATAAATGACTAACTCATATTCTTCTAGCTAGTCATTTTTTATGACGTGACTAAATTAGTCGTTTATGTTAGTCATTTTTAACTCTGTCACTTATTATCTAGTCATATTTTTTAACCGGTGACTAAATTAGTCGTTTATAGTTGGGTCAATCAAAATTGCTCATATTTAGTAGTAAATCACTTGAAAAAACTGTGGTGACTAGAATTTTTAGTCACCTAGTAGCTAATTCCTCATTTTGTACTAGCGTTAAGCACAAAAAATGTCTGGGTTACAAACATTGCTCATAAATATAATCACTTTGTTCACCAGCAATGAATTTTTGAAAATAGATTTTAGCACACTACCGATCTGATTATGTTCTGTTATAAAATTACGCTACATAAACTGTCTTCAACTTTGAGCTATGAAGTTCAGGAACTTACCAAGAATCATCTGGATTTCTTGATTCATAGGCAGGAGGTGGGTCAATAGTATTCAGGCTTCTAGGATAAGAATGAGTATTAATTCTCTTTTGCCAAATGGTAACATCACCTTTTTCATACTTCTTTTCCCAGCAAAAAAGTTCTGCTATTTCTTCCATTTTCTCTTGTTCCTGCTGGAGCTCCTCTTTTGATCTCTGCCAAGATTGGTAATATTGCTTCCAATTGATAGGAGAACCAAAGAGAATCCAATATCCACTTGGTCTCAGGACTCTATCCACTTCTATCAAATACATACCATCTGCAAACAAATGAAGCTACACAAATCAATTTGAGAATCAAATAAGTAAATTCAAGTCTCTTCTATATCTCAGAATTTTAACTTTAACAAAAGCATTAATCCTGTAAAAGTCCCCAATACCATTTGCAGTCCAAGGTATCAAACACCGTGAACATTGAGACATGTCAAAATCCCTGGAAGGGTAAGGAAGTTGTTGTGTCCCGATTACACCAATCACAGCAGGAACACCTCGCTCCAAAGCAAACCGCACTTGGGCTTCATGTGAATCCCTTGGTGCAAATGACATGGTCAAAACATTTCTCTTCAAAAGATATGCACCCCATCTTGCCACCTAAGCATGCCATAAGGATTTCAGATACGGGCATATCCTTAAACTCCATAAATCATTGCAAAAACAAAATACAGGAATCTCTTCAAAATTGAAGAACACTTGCAAGCATATATCAGACAGTCACAAATTAAACATACTAGTTGCAACAAAAAGAGAAACAGTATGGACAAGAGTGTTACAGAATAAAGACTTGCAAGGTATATGCTTCAAACATACCCCATAGCCAATGTCCAATGCAATCCTGACAGTACCATCAGAAATAGGTATCACTTCAGCAAGTTCATCAATATACGTATCCGCACCTTGAGGAAACATCATTCCTCCTCCAGGAAACTTGAACACATCGCCTTCAAATTGAACCCAATTTTGAACAGCCTTCTCTACCATGAGACTCTTGTAGGGAACATTATCATATGGCACATAGTCATAGCTCTTTGGCCATGGAAATGGATTTTTGTATCCTTTTGGAGTAGGAATGAGGTAGTGCAGCTTCTCATCCTTTGGCGGGCAATGCCTCTCTTTGTATATCATATTATCTCTAGGAAATGTCATATCTCACTTTTGGTCATGGAAAGGGGTGTAATCAATGTATTTGGCACTACAAGGTTCAAATACTTTTACTTGGATTCAGAAAGTTCAACGTTATCTCCTTCATTGTAGTGAGTCCCAAAATTTAGAGTGGACAAAGTTCCATAGTCTTCCAGCTTATTGAATTCCAATGAAATGCTATCACCCTTTCCAAAACCACTCGTCTTCCAAGCACCCAATATATAGAAAAACAGCATAATCCCTCAACAATAAATATAGAAACAGAACTCCTAGTCTTGTAGTTTGTTGAATTTGTTTTCGACCTCATTTTGTATATGTTAGAGGACAAGAAAATGAAGGAATTATTCCAAAATCTATGAATTCAAAAGCTCCTACTGTATCATAATGTAAACACACAATTGACAGAAACAAAAATCACAGCAGAATTGAACCATAAATTAATGATGCCCAAACACATAAGAGAACAGAACTCAAGCCGAAAGCCAAAACATGAGCAAATGAAAGAGAATACATCCTCTCATCATGAAACTAAGATAATCCTGTTTAACATCAAATTCATGATCCAAACACATAGGAAAAAAGAAATCAAACCGGAAGCCCAAAAATAAGCAAATGGAGGGGAATATGTCCTCTCATCATGAAGCAAAGATAAGCCTATCTATTACACAATCCTAAATATTCAATGCAGCAAATAAATTATCATGCTTCTAAAGCTAATTCCATGGGTTTACCAACATTGATAATTCCATCTCAAAGGTATAAAAAAAAGAAAGAATGCTACATGCAAATAGATTGACCAATTTCAACTTTAATTAAAGGAAGGCTGCATCTTCATAAACACAAATGCATTATCAAGACATTTTGGGCAGTAAAACGATGAACTACCAATGATTTTTGAAAAGCTATGTTATGTTGTCAATCATGACCATGTTACAAGAAAAGACAAAAGATTTGAGTAAAATCTTGGTATCTTGACGATTATTCATGTGTCACATGTATGTTTTCTGGGAATTGAATTTATAAACTGCCATTAGTTTAATAGAAAAGTGATATTTTCTATTGAAACCCTACCCATTGGAGCCATATATCAACTGTTCATACACAATTTCCAAATAATGATGTCATTATCTGATTAAATATTCAGTCAAGGTAAATAATAAATAGATACATTCAGACCATCCACACTATGTAACTCTAGGAATCTACAGACTGAAGCAAGAGGAAACCAGATTATGATCTTAATAAAATACAGGAGCTATAATAAAATAATTGTCAGTAGAACAGACAACAATTAAAACAGATTATGACACAAAATATTGCATAGTTTTTCATATGGTGATGAAGAATTTCACACAAGGATAGAAATAATATAAAAGTTGAGGTTGAAATATGTAGCAGTGTGCATATGAAAATTAGCTCCCATAACTCTTTTTTTACCTAAAACTATGAGAAAATACAAGTACATCTGATCAAATGACCTGTCTCTATCAATTTTCAGCCTATGAAAAAAAACAATGAGAATCGTTGACATCTGCTTTTTTGCCAATGGAATATAAGTGCAAAATAAAACATTATGCATAAAAAGGATTTCAAATCTGAACAGAGAATGACTAAAATGTTTTGCAATATCACACCTGCAGAACTTATAATAGTAACATGAACATAGAATTAAATAAAATAATGCAAAATGTGAACAAAACGCATACTTTGTTATTAACTGGAAACAACTTACATTGGCATAACAACAAGACCATAAGTATAGAAAGCAAAACTGTTAAAACTACTAAAAATGCACAAGGCAAATAATCCTTACAGAAATTAAAGCCTTGCAAAAATTAAAAGAGAAATTAAGGGTAACCATACCAGTCATGACAAATTCCAATAAGGCCTTTTTGCAATGGATGGGACAACATTAATAACCCAAACTTTGTCGGATGTAAGTCCTGCTGCAAAGCCACCAACACCTGCATTCATGTCCATAACATTACGATATCTACTCTCCCCAATATATTTGTTCATTCTTTTGTATCCTTTCACGTGCTTTCTCCACAACTATGTATCAGCATTATATGTCTCAGCAGTAAAACCTGATAATGAACCACTGAGAAATCTAGGAGGAGCAGCATTCAGGCGCTTTGGGAACTTCTCCAAGATCCCTCCAGACACATCATTAGCATTACTGAATTTAGGCATTTGCGTAGTGCATATTTGCATTCTCTTATGCCTAGGGGGTCAGCAGATTTTATAGACATTATTAGATAAGCATAAAATTTCAATCATCTGAGTAAAACTAGGCCATCTGAGTAAAACTAGGCCCTTTGACACACTCCACATATTAACCTCTGCTCGGTCATCTGAGCTACTTTTCAACTCACCAATGTCTAGTCCAAACAAGTTTCCATCAGTGGTCAGATTCTAGGCTGAAACCATGTGGGGGTAAAATATTGATAACCAGCATTCTAGGACTAGTAATTGTCCAAAAATAGGGTATAGGCTAGTGTGTAATGTGTTTTCTTGTTTTTTTTTGTTGTATGCCCTATTTGATGATTCTCTAGCTTCAGCATTACTCCATACATTCTTACCTCAAAACCTTCATAAAAAATGGCCTAAAACGATGTAGATATGGAAAATGTGGCTACGGAGGAAGACACATTCCAACAGAAACATGGAGATATAGAAAATGAAGAAACGACTCCAGTGTTCGAGGCAGAGGATCAGCTGGAAGCCCACAGTGGGAAATATTTTCACTGAAACATTAAGATCAAGCACATGCAGAGGGTTTTTATCCAAAATTCACTAAAAATTTATCAATTCACAGTAAATCGATAAACTTACCAGGGATTTTGTAAAGCAAAGAAGGTGGTGTTGATGCCAGAGGTGCAGAATTCATAGCCCATCTCTTCAAAAGTCCCCAGGTTCTTTCCAATGCTGCTTTACCCATTGCAGCTATGGCAATCAAATAGAGAAATTGTAAACTCTCAACAATGGTTAATATCAATCCCAAACTCCTCAACGCATATGACCAATATCCATATCTAAAACCCACCAAACCATCCAATGTTTGGTGCCAACGGTTAGGCTAAGAACTAGCAAGTTGAGCTACAATCGAAATTGTCGAAATTGAAGGATGGTGGTTAAGAAAATCAGCCATGGGCCATGAATTCTATTGTTGAATGTCGTTGCCGTAGAGGTTGGGTCACTCTTTGGTAAACTAGTTGGGTCTACCTGCCCATGAAAATAAATTGTATGTGTTTCTTTATATATATATATATATATATATATATATAT
>LPNX010524012.1:239982-303168 GCA_001517045.1 Pseudotsuga menziesii
ACATGATCTAGGTGTGTGAAAAGGCGGCAACAGGTGTAAGCCATACATATCAAATCTATATTCTAATTCTATTTAATTGGAGGTTTCTTTCACTCCTGCCATGTAATATTGTACCATACTTCCCCAATGAGTTCCCTCAACATCTGTACTCCCCAACCTGTAGTTGTACTCCCCAATTCCTCTAGTTTAATGGTTCACTCTGAGCAATCAATCTACTAGCACCATCTTGGTAAAGAGACTGGATATTCCTCGTACCATAACTTCCTTTCTATCATGAACCAACTGGCTCTTGGCTGCCCTACTTTCTGAATCTACCCATCAAGGAATGCCATTTAAAAGTGAAACCAGGAAACAAGGAAAAATGGGACCTGATCATCATCAACATCATCATCATCATCCTCATCCTCATCATCATCATCACATTCATCATCATCATCATCATCATCATCATCACCAACATGATCATCACAATCACCATCAACATCATGAACATCATCATCACCATTGTCGTCATCATCATCATCGTCGTCATCATCCTCATCATCATCATCACCATCATCATCACCATCATCACCATCCACATCCTCATCCTCATCCTCATCACCATCATCATCATCACCATCACCATCATCACCATCCTCATCCTCATCATCACCATCATCATCACCATGATCATTGATCATCGATCATCATCATCAACATCACCATGATCATCATCATCATCATCATCATCATCATCATCTTCATCATCATCATCATCATCATCATCATCATCATCAACATCAACATCATCATAACCATCGTCACCATCATCATCAATAGCATCGTCGTCATCATCATCATCATCATCATCACCATCATCATCACCATCGTCACCATCCTCATCCTCATCCTCATCATCATTATAAACATCTTCATCCTCATCATCATCATCATCATCATCAACATCACCAACATCATCATCACCATCATCATCACCATCCTCATCCTCCATCGTCATCATCATCATAAACATATTCATCAACATCATCATCATCATCATCATCACCATCATCACCATCATCACCATCCTCATCCTCATCATCACCATCATCATCACCATGATCACTAATCATCAATCATCGTCATTAACATCGCCATGATCACCATGATCATCATCACCATCGTCATCATCATCATCATCACCATCGTTGTCATCATCATCATCATCATTATCATCATCATCAACATGATGATCATCATCACCATCAACATCATGAACATCATGATCATCAGCGTCGTCATCATGATCATGATGATCATCAACATAATCATCATCATCATCAAGTTAAGCTTTAAAGAAACTAGTTCAGTAGTAATTAATTAAAATATTAATTATGCTAACTAATAACACGTATATATTATAAACTAGATCTACTAAGGACAAATTTCATATAATAAACAAGCTAATCAAATTATTAAAGACCTTCCAAGGTCTGTTTCACATAATCATTAAAAGAAAATACTTTACATAACTAGAAACAAACATTTAATTAATCAGAGGGATATCATGACCATCCATGTGGTCCTTATCAGGACTCTTCCATAAAACCTATAGTCTTAACATCTATAATAAAATACCATAAATCACATGCATTATATCTTTAAAGGTCCCATATAATATTCATCATAAACATCCACCTATAATTTTACCAAGTAAACAATTCATATAACTATGTATTAATAAACAAAGGTCGTAGTATTGACCCTTATGGGTTACAAATATAATTCATAAGGAAAATTAAACTCCACATTAAAAACATCTCTATAGCTCTTATTTAAACAAGGAATCGTTCCTCTTAAGAAGAAAACCCTATCTTATGCCAACATAGGTCGTGACATCGAATCCCATGGATGTCTGTGACCCAAGGCCAACATAATAATAAACTTAACATAAATTATTACTATAATCAAAATGCATAACAAAAAACATAGCTTAATGCATAATATCCTTTATATTATTACATATAAAATGTTTTACAATTTGGTATCACCTAGGCCCAAATCCTTAAGGCCATATACCCAGTCACACCAGCCATGACCAAGTTTCCAAATCCAATTACGCAGTAATAATCACACAGTCACGCTACAGTAACAAAAACAATATCGTGAGTTTTCCATAACTCTGGTTGTTATAGCCATATATTTTTAAATAACAAATTACATATTAAAATTCCAACTAAGCTATCGCAGTTGTTGGAAGAGGCACATGTCATTCATGGCATGGCCTGCACCCACGCTGAACCATTAAAACCAAATTACAACACTCTGTATAATACACAGTTTCCATTAACACTAACAAAAAGCTTACGATGGCAAGCCAATGGGCTACGGTACCATTGCAATAATGGTGCAGCCCATGTCATAATGCCCCAAGTTATAGAAGCTTTCCCAAAAATAAATTACAAACAATATAAACGGAGTGTTGTGCATACTTCCAAAACCCAAATTGTTACCTTTATACACAGAGTAAATTTTACAGGCTTAGAGCCACAATTGAACCCAACAAGTCAACATTTTAAACGCAACATCAAAATAACTACACAGTCCCAAATTTACACAGTATAATCTATTAAAAATGATGAATGAAAATCGTATACATCTTATACCAAAACACATTATACTCTTCACATAAAAGCCAACATGTAGTATATATACATAGTAAGGCATGAATCCTCTTTTACAATAGTCAATGTATTAATAATGTTAAATGGCAAGTTGTGAGCTATGGCACCATTACAGGTAATGGTGTAGCCATGGAGCAAGATACCAAACCTCCTAACGAGAGTCAAAACCCAGAGCAAGCTACATTACAAACCCCGAAGTTAGAGTCGACAAGTGCCATCTAAAACCCCAACCCTTTAAAGAATCCCAACTCGAAAATTCCTAGAATGAGAGGAGGCTAGTAAGATCTTGCTAGCAGAATTACCATGGCCATGAAGTAGCAACCCCAAATCGAAAGTGTAGCTCAATGAAAAACCCGAAGCTCCTTCATTTTCACCTTCAATCAAATCAACGATGGCATGAGAAGCATGACCATGCCATCGATAAAACAATGAAACAATGTGTTGACACAGAGTTTGACGGTTAGGTTATCTGCAAATCGATGGAGGTCGCCTCCCTTCTCCAACTGCGTAGAAGCCACATGAAACCCCAATTCCAAAACCACATAATTCACAAACAACAAATGCCCAAACCCTCTACCAAGCATTTTCACAAACCTTGATGGAATTAATGGCACCAGCTGGTGGCCATCAACGCATTCATGAACCCTCACCATAGTTTATGAATCATCATTGTAATCCATTCAACCAAGTCTAAAGATAAACCCTATCATATCGTGGTGCACACTATATCCTATAGTTTCACAATATCCTATACTTTCACCACCTTCTAATGCCAGCGCAAACATATTACCAATGACACGGTATTTATACCATAGTCTTTCAACTCTAAAGGGTGCACAGACCTCAACACTATTGTATAGTGTTTACAATGTCATCCCCTTAGCATCAAAGTATTATGTTACTACATGCCCTTTTCTAGTTCATATAGGTAGCGTTTGTGCATAAGTCTTTAAGTATAGGTTTTGTAGCATTTAGGAATCATGGCAAACATAGTATGCCATGATGCTCTCACTAGAGAGAGAGCTTATGGATTCAAGCTCAAAACCCAAGTAGACCTGCAAGGTAGAAACAAGAGAATTGTTATTATTAATCAAGAAGTAGATAATTAAGAATCATAAGGGCAGTAAGTTAATTAACTAAGAAAATTAATAATGAACATAGGGCTTACCTAAGTCGTAAAATGGAACAGTAATAAAAGTGCAAGGTGAAACTGGAAGTATAACTAGGAACTGAATTTATTCAAGTAACCAAATAATCCTGATGTCTCAAAAGTAACCTGTAAGTCAATAAATAAGGTGCCTTAGTTCGAATGAACTGAGTAAGCCTGCGTAACGAAGAATGACCTTACCTCTCAGATCATCATGGGAGAATGAGTCCCACCACTCCACCACTTTGTTCCCATCAACAAAGTTAAGTTATTTTTTATTAAATAAACAAAGTACACATGTGCAAGAGTAAAACAATGATCTATACAATTAATTAATTCACTGACATTAATAACTACGATGTATAAATAGTTTTAATAACAGAAATAAGACATAAGAAGTAAACGAACTAATAATCACTGAATGGATAAGAGATTAACAAGACAGTATGGGAAGTTTCTGAAGAGATCGAAAGTATAAGTAGCACATGTAATTCCACAAGAGTAATAAGGATCCCCTTTGGGGTAGTTTTCACTAGCCTATAAATTTATTCTTTTTCAATTTTTGGGGACATTACAAAATAACTCATCTAAGACCTTTCAAGGTTTGTATCCATATTACAAATTTACATTAAAAATGCTCCACATAAATGAAACAACATTATAAATAATCAGAGGAGGCATAGCGACCATCCATGTGGTCCTTTATAATTCTTTGATCATAATTCATATAAAAGAATCCACGGTTCTAACTTTTCCATCTATACATAACCAAAAAAAAAATTACATAACTCAACAAACATTACCATAATCAAATTAAAATAATACCTCATATACAATAAACATATCATAGTAAAACAACATCAAAATCATATTATAAATCCATGTATTGCAAACAGGAACAGGAATCAAATCCTCCGTGGATGCAAGCCCAGTTCATTTTTATTTATCAAAATACATTCATTACATTACATTAAAAACCCTGCTTGCCAACAGAGGCTGCAACATTGATTCCCATGGATGTCCAGACCCACAACAAAGCCATAGTAAAAAACCATAAGTATTATAAGTACAAAACAACAATCCAATCCCTATAACCATTCTTACACAGGCCATGTTATACATAAAATCGTATGTGGGATGTGGTTTATAAAATACATCCATTATAATATATATACACAGAGTACATTTACCAGATAATACAACGAATGTCATCAAGGGTCTTAAACCCTAGCCTCTATGAAACCAACGAATGCACAATACTCAACTAAGTCACGGCCTTAGCCAAGTTTTAAATTTAATACACAATCCTACCAAATTAACCCTATGATATACCATCGCAGCATTGTGGGAAGGCTCATGCCATTCATGGCATGGCCTATACCTCCGATGTCCATATATTTACATTACAAACAAAGTAACGCCGTAAAACACAGAACCTTCAAACCAGAGAATGCCCACAAAATCCAACATAACCACAGAATAACATAGCGAAATCATGCTATGCACATCATAACTTAAAACCATGGTAAATCAAGTAATAAAAATAGTATTCATCCATTTACACAGAGCTTTCCAAGTAAGCTACACAATCATCATATTAAAATTTATAAACAAGTTTACACAGGCATGCCAATGGGCTAACACACCATTGCAAGCAATGGTGCAGCCCATGGCTAAAAGCCCCAACTAAAAACATGATTTGTTAAACCAAAAACCCAATGTACTAAGAAGCCCAAACATTCCTCTCTTCACTGTTAAAAATCTTAAGTAAAATTACAAACCCAAATTTATACACAGAACCAGAGGGAGTGTGACTTTACTCCGTAGCCGAGGCCTATAAAAACATTATTAAAATCCAAGCCTGTAACCATTATGCTCGAAGGTGAATCTTAAAAACCCCCATCGAAACCCACAGCATAAAACCTCAACCAATCAAATATATGCGCAGTCTTCCCAAGAGGGCCGAGACATAGCAAGTAGAGTTTTGTTCACATGCTTACCATGGCCACCAGTGCAAATGTTGAGATCCCGCCAAAGTAAATCCACGCTGCTCCTCATTCCCTTTTAGCACCTACAAAACACAATCGAAAATGGATGAGAAGTATGGCCACGATAGAAAGAAATAAACCAAACTAATGTGTAGGCATATAGACCCAATGAGGAAATACCTCACAGTTTGGAGGTTGCCTCCATGTTCTTCCCCCTATGCATATCCAAAGTGAAAAACCCCAAAGTACAAACAACACACAACCATCATGAGCCACGCCTAAGGGAAGGTTGTCATGTTTCTCCAAGCGCATTGAATGCACCAGCTGGAAACCATTAAACCCATGCAAAACCCACTCTCTATAGTTTAAGATTCATTGCATTACAACGTATGACCACCTCCCACATGCAAGCTTAAACCCTTCTATCATATTGTTTCTACCATATGTTATGTCGCCACACCAACTCTATCACGGCGTTAATATAATTACAAGGTTTACATTATGGTATGAGTTCAATAATACATAGTCCATAGGATGCGTTAGCCCAAGGTGTAATGCCATAAGGAATACATCTTACAAGTTAAATAAAATACACTTTAGGCTTATAGCCTTAACTTAAATCCAACACGAAATGTGTTAATCTTAAACACTTAGTGAACATGGCATATGCAATATGCCATGTTAACTTTTTAACCCTCATAAAAATCAAAGGTCTGCTCTTAAGCCAACATAATAACCTACCAAATAAAAGGACATACGAGATGTTAATAGGTATAGTGAAAATATACATAGAATGTAAAATGTATTAATGACATATCGACTAACGAACTTAAAACAAATGAAGAATAATTAGTGTACAGAAAATTTAGCCGTCGTAGATGCATTGATGATAACGACACTTACCAAGTTACAAAACCAAGTTGATAAACAACATAACAACTAGCAGCAGGTCCTCTAGGATCAAGACTATCAACACACCTTACACTAGATCCTATCGGAAGGTAATGAACTGCGTAAGTAAATAAAATAGGTTCCTTAGTTTGATTGAACTAAGTAAGCTTGCGTAACAAAGAAATACTTTACCTCTCAAACCGTCGTGGGAGAACAAGTCCCGCCACTCCGCCCACTTTGTTTCCACAAACAAAGTTAAGTTAGGACTCCATAATTAACAAGTGCGACATTGCATAAAGGACGAAGCCCATAAATCCAATGACAACACATAAGCGACAAAAGTGTAACCATAATACTAAGTAGTAAACAACAGTACAAACATCATAAGTAAAATACATTAAGAGTAACGATTGAAAACTATAAACGACAGAATGTAAGAATAGCTTACGACTAAACAGAGATACATAAAGTGTACGATAGAGTTCCATAAGTAAATAATGTCCCGTCTAGGTAGTTTTTCATAGGCTATAAAAAATTTTATTTTTTATTTTCGATTTTTGGGGACATTACATGAAGGATTGGTGGATAGATGAAAAGAATAGTCAAAGCATAACATGAATGAATTCTGAGCTATCACACACCAGTTCCAGATAGGAAATAAAACATAATTGAAATAATAACAGGAAGACATTCACATAAAGAAAGGAAATTATAGATTGTAACTACAACATACACAAGAATATTTGCAGTAGCAGGCCAACATTCGGCTCTGCAAATTCATTATTAAAGGAAGATATCAAAATAGTTAACCCTAAACCTCACAGGTTCCAACTGTATTCCTCTATTGAGGGCATATTTATAGTATCACATTCTCTCGAGACCAACCTTGAAACAAATCCAAAACTATTTACATCTAGAAATCAGAATCATAACAAATTCAATAATCTAGCAGATTTTCCATGATCGTAAACAAAAAGGGTAAGCATGTGGGGACACACACGATGAGCCAAAATGGAAAATTAAACACCTGGAAACCACACTTGTTGGATGAAAACAATGGCTCAAACATTAGAGGAATTTTGAGGTCTAAAATGTACCTCCTAAGGAAAATAATAAAATAATATTTATTAATTTTGGAGGAAAAAAGAAAAAAACTACATTTTGTGTTAGTATTTTTGACATATCTCCCTGTATTTTTACTCAAATTTTGACCGAGAGAGATCATTGGATGCGGAATTTGATTCTACATCTAACGAGTATCCACACTGCATAGTTTTTACTGACCTCGCTACCCCAAAAACAAGAAATACCTGAAAAACATGATGATGATGTCATCATCACATTTTTTCAGGTATTTCTTGTTTTTTGGTTAGTGGGGTCTATCAAAATTATGCAATGTGGGCACTCGTTGGATGCGGACTCAAATTACGCATCCAACAAGCTCTCCCGATTGAAATTTGAGTAAAAACACAGGTAGATATGTCGAAAATACAAAGAAAAAAAATAGTTTTTTTTATGACAAATATGTCAATTCAACCATTATGGTTGACTCATTTTATTGGAATTATATTGGTTCTTGAATTCCAACTCACAAGAATTTATTGTTGGTGCATTTTTCTTATAAGGCCCATTTTAGACACCAAATTTCCTCTAATGAAACCTTCGATGATCTGTAATAGCTTAAAAACTGCTTTGCATCTTGCCTTATCAAAATGCTTTTTGACAATAGATCTTACATCAAGATTCATCATGGATTGTCCATCTGGAATCTATGGGAAACAGAGAATGGGATGTTGGATTTCTTAAATTTCAATTTGGTCTTTCTTCCCGCACCTTATCTATTCTGCCCTTTAGATTTATGCACCATCGATCTCTGCAAGATTCATTCTTAGTCGTTGACCTGAGATCAAGATTGCGGGCTTCGAAAAATGGAAATCAGAATTTCGACCTTTCATAGGAAAGAAATTTATGTTTTATCCCTTCCGCTTCCACCCTTTCACTTCCTCCTTTAGTCAAAAATGGAACGTGGATCGTCCAATTTTCTTTGCCGAAACTTCTCCTCTTCTGCCTCTGCATTTTCGATTCCTTCCTTTCACTTCCGCCTTTTGTGGAAAACAGAATGCAGAATGCAGATTTTCAATTTTCTTGGAGCTCGGTTTTGAACCTTCTGCTTCTGCCTTTAGCAAAATGTGGAAGGTGGATTTGCCAACTTTCACGACTGCAATTCTACCTTTTTTGCTTCTGCCTTTAGCAGAAAGCGTATTGGGGAAAGAGGACTTTCAACTTTTCATGCCCAAATTCTTATGCTTTACTCTACCACCTTTCTACTAGACCATTGATATTGGGAGGAAACGATCTAGTCCATCAGATCCCAGACTGCGAGGGTGAAAGTCGGATTTATCACTTTTCACAGTCGAAACACACCTTTTTCTTCCTTTTCGATCCTAATTTTGCCTTGGCGGAAACGATTTTTGGCCTTTGATCTCCTTTGTTGCATATATAGGTTGTCCATTTCTTGTCATCATTTAACTAGAAGAATATTTCTTCATTTACATGCATTCCAAGGTAAAAATCAGATTTTGTTTTAAGTATTTGGCATTCAACTAGAAATGTCCCTTCAAATACCTACAGACCCTCATCAACAATATTTAATGTCACATGATATAAAAATTTATCAACCTTATTCCTCCTTTTAATGGCCAAATCCGTTACTAATTGTTTAGCCCATAAATGGTGCTAACAACTGGCTCCAACTCAGGATGTTATCCTCCCTGCGAAGTAGAAAAGAACCCCATAGACAAGGTTCCAAATCCATTAAGATTCTCCCAAGATTTCATGAAATCCCCAACATGCTCTGAAAAACAAAAACTAAACTGATGCTGAAACAAACTGAAAAATTTCTAAAATAAATGCTCGCCATGTCGTGCTTATGCACACCTACCTGCCCGACTTACTAAGCATCAATTCTCATTCAAGTAACCTCTAAATTCCAGTGAATCCAATCAAGAAAATGATCCCATCAACTAACTTTATCCTTAGGCTTGATCACAAACATTAAAAAGAAAATTAATGACAAAAGGTTACAATAAAAGAATTGATCTTTACTCTACAAATATAACTAGCCATTACCACTGCAAAGCTTCTCCATGTAGTCTTCCACTGGATCATAGAATCCTTGACAACCTTCAAATTTTTTGGTCAACTGCTTACCCCAATAAGGTTGCTCAAACTATAATTTCACCTGCACATTGTCAAACTTCTCTTCAAAAGAATCATGCAAGAAATGTTCCTGAGAATTAGAAAATGAGACATCCACATGTTCATCCAAAATCTCAGAATCTAAAATCTAATTCCTTACAAATATTTCAAAGAAATTATCATCGTGTTTTTCCATAGAATCAATTTTGGAATCTAGAAAAAATAAAGGAGTATCCCACTTGGAGTCCTCCTCTTCTTCAAGAAATTCAGGTGAACTACACTCTTCTTGACATTTTGAATTGGAAAAACATGAAGAAACATCCCATTTAGGACCCTCATCTTCTTCTAGGTGATCAAATCTGTTATTGCAGACTTCAAGTTCTTAAGGTGCATTATTCAACTGGTCATCCTTATATTCATCATATATAGGAATGTTGAATTCTTCTTCAAAAATATCACTAACATAATTTTCAACATGCTCATTGCATTCTTCATAAGGAAAATTAGGATGACTCTCTTCATGTACATAACTAGGATGATGATCTTGTTTCTCATCAAATGAAGGATTTAGATGCAGAGTAGGTTCTAGATGTTCATCCCTCTATCTCCCTCTTTGTGATTTGACATATCATGGCAGGGTGTTGTTTCTTCTATAGGCTGGGATTGATGGCATGATTGTTTTCCCTTTTCACTATCTATTTCTAGAAATGTTATATCTTCAAGTGTTTTCTCTTTCTTATAGATTTTACATAGATACCTCATAAATTCAAATGAATCATAACACAAAGGAAAACTATCACCTTCACCACACTCACTATATTCTATGTTTTCATCCCTTTGACCTTGGATTTCAATGGAAATTTCTTCATTAATATGCCTCAAACTTACAAAATCTATAGTTGGTTTTTAGGAATAACATCCAAGTAGTCCTCCTCACACTTATAAGATACAGGTGGACTAAAATCCTTTTAAAACCATCACTAACAAAGATTGTAACAGGACGATGACATTCTTCATAAAGTAGATTCTATCTTTGAAGAAATTGTTTCTACAAAAGGGGGACTTCTGATTTAACAGGGGCATCCTCTTCTTGTGACAAACTTTTAGGGGCTAAATAATATCAAGAAAGGTTTTATTTATAGTCCCAACTTCTTTCTTGGTCACACAGAGAATGGAAATAATGTTGCAAACTATCATCAATTTCAGGAACAGAGATATAGTTGGTTAAGGTAGAGCTTTGGTCTATGTCAACTCTAGTCAAGGAAGATAGTACCAATTGTTGGGCATTTTCTTGCATATCATGGAAACTGGTTTGTATTTCTTTTTTATCTGAGTATCCATGTAATATTTCTAAAATCTCTTCATCCATATAATGATCATCACTCTATATGACTTTCAATTTTTCAATGAACTCTTTATCATGTGTGCAGCAATCTTGAAGTAACAGTAAAGAAGGTTATTCATATTTGAAATGTTCATGAAATGTTGTATGAAGGTATTTAAGGGAGGATAAACTCCGTGATGGAAACATATCATACCATGACCTTGCATCTACTTCTAAACTAATCATGAATATTCTCATTAAATAATTATGATGCCATCCAAATCCCCAACTTTTGTATATTCTTATGAAATCTAAACAAATGAATGGCAGCATCATCACCCTTTTGATCTTTGAATTTTGGAATATATGTTTTCCAATCTACATGAGGTAATCAATTTTGAAAACCAGGAAGGTGATAAAGATTCATAGGATCATACCTTGGAGTCGGAGAATTCATCTTGATGATGGAGAAACAGAATTATCTCCTCAAACTTTGAAACCCCTTTTGACGGTGGAGTTTCTCTAGAACACTATGATGACTGGATTCTTCACTGATGGAGTCACAAGGTGAAAGAGGTACGACATTCTTGATTCCTTACTATTCTCCACCATCAACATTAAGATATAAAACTATGTTGCTCATACCCAGGGAAGATTTGAACCCTCCTCCCTAGAGTCAGTCCTTTTGGCCGCCAGTCTCCCTAGTGGAGTCAGATTTCAGAAGCTTTGAGTGGAATCACCAAGGAAAATATATACAAGCTTTTTCAAATGTAAGACTCTCTGTTTTCCCACAGAAACCCTTTCCTCTTGGAATATTTGTCATTTTTCTAAGGTTGATTTGCAATTTCGTCCCTCGCAATGATGCCAATTTGTTAGCACTCAGAATTGCACCCTGGGTTGTGGAGGGTGAATCTCAGGGTAACAACAAAACCACTTTAAGAAAGGAAGTTGGACTCTTAATTTCTAGAGAGGAATCTCTCATAGTTTTTAACAGGGCCATATATCCAAACAAAACACAATTCAGATTAAGTTTGTGGTTGAAACAGAGAAATCATACATTGGGCTATGGAGTCACAAATATTCATGAATCACATAACTGTTTGCGGGTGAAATTATACAAAGGAAAGGTAGCATTCGATTACAGTCAAATTGCTATTTATCTGGTGATAAAGAATAAAAATGACAGTGCATTAACACAGAGCACTGAAATGATGAATTATGCATTAACTTTGGTTGGAAGGACTGGTGCATATCTGAAAACAATAGTAATAGAATAACATGTATGAATTCTGAGATATTACACACTCATTCCACATCAGAAAGAAAACATAATGGCAATATTAATAGGAAGAAATATGCATAAAGAAAGGAAATTATAGAATTTAATTACGACATACACATGAACCTTTGCAGCAACAGGCCAACATTTGGCTCTGTGAATTCATTATTAAGGGAAGGTCTCAAAATACATAACCCTAAACCTCATGGGTTCCAACCATATTCCTCTATTGAGGGAATATTTATAGTATCATAGGTTCCCAAGACCAACCTCGAAACAAAGCCAAAATTACTTACATGTAGAAATCAAAATCATAACAAATTCAATGATCTGGAGGATTTTCCATGATTGTAAATAGGTAAGCATGTTGGGACATGCATAATGGGACAAAATGAAAAATTAAACACCTAGAAACCACACCTCCTGGATGAAAACAATGTCTCAAAACACCTTCGACGATCTACAACAGGTTCAAAACTTCTTTACATCTTTAACTACGAAAATGCTTTTCGATCGTAGATCTTACATCAAGATTCATTCTGGGTCGTCGATCTGGGGTGTACAGGAAATGGAGAATGGGATGTTGGCTTTCTCGAGGTTCAATTTGGTCTTTCCTTGTTGATGTATTTGTAACTTCGGAATGTATTTACTTGTATATCTTATGTATTGTACCCCGATGTTAATTCCGGGTAGTATCTATAATGTAACTGATTCATGTCATGCCTTGATGTTTCGATCGGGAGATTCAATAATGTAACAAGTCATGTAAATTGATTGAGGTTAACCCTCCATTGTAAGTCAGGGAAATAGTCCCCACATTTGTGTCAAGGTTAACCCTCCTTTTTGATCAGAGGGAAAAGTCTCCACAGTTGTGGGGCACTAAGGTTATTAGACTCTCCTAGAGATGTCGACTCTAGTAAGTAATTGTTAAGTGGGGCTGACATGTTAAAGTGGACATTAAGTGAATGAAAGAATATAAATAGAGATTGAGCCTCTCTATTTAACACACACACACACACTCATTGGGACACATGAGCGAGAGAGAAGTAGCTCTCTCAAGTGAGAGAGAGAGAGAGAAGCTGTGGAGATCATCTTTTCTATTTTCGGGTTTTACTGTTGCTATTGGTGCTCATTCTATCTCTGAGAAAGTTGCAGAGTTTTCTCCTTTATGGTTTCCCTGAGGAAAATTCTTTGTGTCCCTTGTCTCTTGTGTTTATTATTGTGCATGTTAATCTCTCAGTTAAAGATCCTAAGATAATGCTAGCTTGAATGATAAAAATATAACATGGTATCAGAGCTAACCTGAGAAGAAGAAATTGTGAATATGCAGAAGCTAAGGCTTCTTACTTTTTGGGTTTCTCTCCATAATCTATCAGTAAAAGTATACCAGGCTAACCTTCCATCGAAGGGCGCATCTTTTTGTCAAAGCGGAATTTGATTCTAAACATTTTCAGTTTTTGATGCAAGAAATTAGGGCTTCTTACAGAAGAATAATTTTTGAGTGAGCCTGACATAGGATTTCTATCCTCATCAAAATCGAATTGTAGAAACTTGGGTCGATATTTTTGGTTGGGTGAAACTCCGGGAAAGTCAAAACCTAGTTTGACCCCAGGCTTGAAAAACCCTAAAATACTAAAACTAATCTATTTTGGTACATTCGTTATATATAGGGATTGGAGAAGGATCAATGGATGAAACTTTCATAGGCCAAATATAAAATCTTGATTTACACTGTGTCCAAACTTCAGCATCAGATTCTGTATATTCTAGGAGATATGGTTCCTCCAAGTTAGGGTTCCAACCTGTGCCAGGATTCATCCCCAAACAGGACACCTGGGGAGAATTGCTATATCTCGGGCTTTGAAGGTCCAAATGTAATTTCTGAAGATGTTCCAAAAATGGCACGAACTGTAATTTCTGTGGTCTTTGTTTCAGACCCTGAATATGAAATAGTGACATGTGGAAGTCCATACAACTTCAATATGTGGAACAGTCCTGAAACAAGTCACCTTGGGAACACGATCATAAGTCCCAATTGGTGAAACCTATGGTGTTGCAATAGGGACAAGCGAAGATACCTCAGTACAAAGGTTTAGACATAGGGAAATAGTAATTTTGGAGATATCACATAAACAGTATCAGGAATTTCTACAAAAGAAATTGGAAAACTATGGCTTCGTGTTCTGGGAGCTTCCCTCCACTGTTTTCAAAAAAGGACTACATTGGATAGCTCACTTTGAAGAGATATATATTTCTATCCAATCAGATATGAAAGAATCCAAGTTTTTAGAATTAGGGTTCTCTGACAAACCCTAGATCAGCCAGCTTCAGAACTAGGACGAACACCTCAAATCGGTAAGATCTAATCTTTTGCTATTTTCATTTTAGGTTCTCATTTCAAAGTGATCTATCACATTAGCTTGATGATAAGATTAGTGAATTTGACAACTTCCAAGCATGGAAGTTAATGATCTCTTTGAAGAAAATGAATTGGACACTTACATAAGTAGAGAGGTTCCAGTTCCAGAGGGAGATGAGGCTAAAATCCTTACACAAGAAGAACTTGGTTAAGGTCAAGAATATGATTGCTGATTCAATCATGGATCACCTTATATCATAAGTGTCTTCCCTATAGACACTGAAAGAGATGTTTGACTCCTTGACCAAGCTATTTGAAGGGAAGAACATAAATCAGAAAATGACTTTGAGAAAACATTTGAAGAATGTGAAGATCCAGAATGCAGAGACCATACAGTCATACTTTACGAGGGTCTCTCCAATCAAAGAACAACTTGTAGCAGTAGAAAAGAAGTGGAGAATGCAGAAGTGGTGATAGACACCTTGAATGGCCTCCCAAGATCGTGGGATTCATTCATTTGAGGAATGTGTGCCAAAAGGAAGTGATTACTTTCAATAGACTTTGGGAAGAAGAAGAAGCTCGACTCATAATAAGAGAAGAGAATATGGGACCAACTGAAGTTCAAGCTCTCACCATCGAAAGAAGATCCCTCAAGCGATGAGGAATACGAAGGACTCAACTCTTAAAGAAACTCTTATCCATCTTAGCATTTGGATAAGAAATGATGAATGAAAAAGATGATGAAGGTGAAGGCTCAAGAAGGAGTCTACCCCGAAACAAATAAAGATAAGTATTCAATTGTCATTTCATGATATTGTTTTTTGTTATGCATTTGTTGTGTCGAGAGGCGCTCTACAACCTAGTATGGGGGAGATCTTGTAATGTTACGTAACGTTCCTTGTGTAAATGTCAGCTATAAATATTATGACGGGCGAGGGAGATGTTGTAACGTTATGTGACATTCCTCAAGTAAATGTCGGCTATAAATATTATTTCCTATTATTAGGGAGATGTTGTAACTTTATATAAGTTCCTCATGTAAATGTCGGCTATAAATATTATTTACTATTATTATGGAGATGTTGTAACTTTATGTAAGTTCCTCATGTAAATGTTGGCTATAAATATTTACTTTTATTTACTTATGATTTCATGAGGGAGATGTTGTAAAGTTATGTAAATCGTTCCTCATGTAAATGTCGGCTATTCTATTTACTTATTTATGATCTCGGATTACTAGGTAAATGTTGTAAGGTTATCTAACCTTCATCATATAAATGTCGGCTATAAATATTTACTTCTATTTACTTATGATTTCAGATTATAAAAGAGATGTAATAAGGTTATATAAAATTCGATGTGAATTATATTCAATCTTATACACATGCTGTCGATTTTTCTGTGTGTCGATGTTTCAGTGTGTATTTCTCATCTCTCTTTGGAGAAATATATGGTATCTAGTCATCGCCCCAGAATAAAGAAACCATTTAATAATAGCTCTATCATTTTACAAGAAGGCTGTGTAGCTATAGAAAATGTAGTGGAATCATTAATTTAATATATAATGCACATTTGTTTTACCAGAAATAAAAGTCTATTGAGAGTTGAATGTGGCATGGCGTATAGGCGAAGATCCATCGAAAGAGAAATTGTTTCGATGTCAAAGCAATTAAAGACACGCCTATGAAATGTTACAACAGACTGTCTCTAATTCCCCCTTCCAGCCTGGATAACAGCACAGACAGCCAGATAATTATCCGACTTCAAATCCTTCCGTATGGTATTCACAATCAGTATTATAAGATCATGATAATCACTCAGGAACAGTGTAATAGCAAGATACCCAGACATCTTGAGTAGTAGGGAGTCATCGTGGGCCATCTTGACAGCATGGATGTAACCGAAGGAGGCATCGTGGCCAGCATTTCAACATAGGCAAGGCGAATAATGTAGTCCTTCATTTTCCTCTTGGGCACATCAGGCTCCGTGATCCTCTTCTTGAGTGTCTCAATCTCGTCCAAAACAATCCGCTCTTATTCAGCTTTGGATTGTGCCTCACCGATGGCCTTCACGAGGTCGAGAAACTCCTTGGACTGCCCCCATCTACCGTGGGAGCCCATGGTGAGGTCCCGTCCTATGGTCTTCAACTTCTCCAGCTTGAACAACCACTCTAATTCCCCCTTCCAGCTTGAAGAGCAGGCCTAATTCGCCCATGAAATGTTACAACAGACTGTCTCTAATTCCTCCTTCGAGCCTGAAGAACAAGCCTAATTCGCCAAATTTCTAGCTGCATACTGTCAAAGCAAATAAAGACACGGATCAAAATCCCACGGTCCAGTAATGCGTGTTCTGTAAACATATCCCATCACAACCTTTTGTTGGAGAGCCGACTTTACCCCAATACTCTTCAAATGCTTGTGGGCGAATATATTAATATGGGCTCCTCACCTTTTGGAGACCCTTTGCAAGGCCTAAAACATGTTTCAAGTAGTCGCTGTGTTGACCGAAAACATCTATCCTGCATAGGTAAAAATAGAGCAACCCAATTCGAATTCTTACAATAATACAATCCGTTCATGACTGCACAAAGAAATCCCCATGCACAAATTACAATGGCATAGAAATGTGATATCATACATTTGAAATATCTTATATTATAAATGTCTTTATTTAGTGATATCTTTATCTATATATTGAAATGTTTCTCTGGTAATTGTACTGAGAAAGTTTGCATTCATAGATTCAAGTGTATATGGTTAGAAAAAGATAGATTATTCAGCCAGTTCAAAGTTCAAACCTTAAGCAGAGGTGAATTCATTTATGAATCATTAATGCCCAAATATTAATCAATCTTATCCGTTCAACAAACATGAATGCTCCCAATAACTACACTCGTGTTTGAAAAAATAACTGTTGTAGCTGTATGACAGTCTGCAGCTAGAAATGTTACATATATATGATCATATATACACAGTACGCTGATCTAGAGCTCCTGGCATATATGTGATTATAGTATAGTGATATAAAGAAAGGTTCTGAGGTTATAAGAAAGCCAGCAGTTAACTTTACAATATATATATTCAATGCATATCGTGCTCTCCATGCTTAAGAGAAGATTCATATATCAAAATTCAATAAGAGAAGAAAATTTGATATGATAGATAGAGAATCACGTTAAGAAAATAATATTTTAACAATTGAGTGTTTTCCAAAATCCATTCGCCCAAATGGGAGTTTATTACAGGAAAATGGTAATCTAGAGTTTTGGTTTTTCCAAAGAACGCCCTTCTGTGACTGTATATACATTCACATAAATTTATATATAAAGGAAGTTGGGTGGCTGCTTTCTACAGAGAAAATTGTCACTGTTTTATAAATACTCAAATAATAACAAATCCACAAGGACCGATATCTATTAATAAAGTATCAATGTTGCAGAAAGGATCAGTTCTCATCTTAATATAATTTACCATGCAAAATAAATATCAATGCTGAGGTGTCTGCTTTCACTTTAACATAAACCATCCTTTCTCTAACCAAGGTAAAGGTTCATGCTCAGTAGAGTGTAGAGATAATTTAATACTGGTAGCAATGAGTTTTGACTCTAATGTAGAGAGGCCACTTCCATATATAATAATAATAATAAAAATCATTTCTCTTCCTATAGAAATCATTGTGGGTATTTAATTATATATAATAATAATAATAAAAAATCATTTCTCTTCCTATAGAAATCATTCTGGGTATTTAATTACATTCAATTCAATTCTTACTACAGGTTTATTCATTAATAATAGTATAAAAGAGAGATTGTTAAACGATTGTGAGATGCCATTCTATCCCCTCCTGGGAGGTAGTTTGTCTCTCTTAAGTTATGAATAATATATATTTAAAAAATAAGGCTACCTACTCTTAAACGCAAAGTATCTCAAACCAATTTAAAAGACTTGGTCTCAAACCAATTTAAACATTATATTTTTATCAAATAATATACTTTTCACATAAATGAAAAAGAGTTTATATTATAATATAGCAAAATATATATATTAAATATAAAGAAAAACTTGTATTATAAATCAATCATTTTTATCATTATCCTGTATAGCCTTTTCCTTATTATTATTATCATTTTAAATATTCGAGTTACATTCAAGTCAATGAGATGAAGGTGCAACCTGAAATAATTACACGATGTCAAAAATAAATTATTATTGAAAAACACATATAAAGTGATATTTTTGTTATAATTGTATTAAAGAAATATAATATAAATATTGTTTTAAAGGAATTTATATAAAAAATGAATTTAATGTTTAATATATATTTTATTTTATTTTATTAAGATTATGTAATACAATATTAATATCTAAAATATTATTAATTTTATTATCTCTAAAAATATGTTGCTCTTGCATTTGGTTTTAAAACCATGTGCAAGGCCTCCTAAACAATCATGCAAGGCTTTCCGATGGTAAATTGCACTCAAGGAGATTTATTAATTTTTTTTACCAAATTTCAATTAAAAAATAAAAATAAATAAAAGATAAACTACTCTTACAAACCATGTGCAAGGCCATGCAAGCCTCCTAAACCATGTACAATAAAAACCATGTATTGCAAGGTTTTAAATAAGAGATTTTAAATTATGGAACTATGAAAATGAAAACCAGACATTGCACTAGGTGAAGGAATTGAAAAATAATAATTACACAATTCACTCTTGAAAATGATTGGTAGGCGAATCTCTCTAATTCCTAAGTGGATTTGATCCCTCTAATTCCTCTAATCCCTTTAATTCCTACACGGACATTGAAAAAATTTAATTGCACATTTCACTCTTCAGAATGATTGGTATGCGAATCCCTCTAATCCCTCAGTGGATTTGATCCCTCTCATGACAGTAGCTTATTATTTTAATATATCATTAATTTAGTGGGATCATTAATTTAATTCTGGGTCTCACACTTTAGAGAACAATTATCATTCTTCTATGTGAGATAGTGTCCATTGGACTGTTCTGGTGTAATATGAAACCAATTCTTCTACTCTGTGGTCAGAATGAAAGTATTATTAACCTACCAAGCACCTACCCGCCTGATTTGGTTACACAAGACTTCCTGCATCCACTCAGGATTTATCACGATGAACCATATTTTCATTTATTTTATTTCGTAAAGAATTGTATCTATGTTTTCAACTTAACCTATTCCTTTCAATGCTCATCAAACTCCAGTTTTGTGTCACCACCCACTACTAGAACCAGCATAGATCCAAATCGTAGGCTCTATCAAGCGCTAAGAGGGATCAAATCTCCCGAGGTGCAAATCTCTTCTCAGGTATTGGATGCAAGGAGCTATTCGAGGAGAGGTTTTCACCTTGGGAGATTTGATCCCTCTCGGCGCTTGATAGAGCCTAGGATTTGGATCTATACTAGTTTATATTCAGTTGATGTATTATGCATGATAGAATTTTTGCATTAATGATAGTATACTACTAATATGCATGTGATGGGTAAGTAGCTCATGGTGCTATAAAACTCTCCATTGCTACTTATCTAGAATGAAACCTCTTTGCTGACATATTGGATTAGTGCACAATCTCAATGTTGTCTTGGTAGAGATGGAAGGCATCTAGAAAGTTTCTGTGAGATATGGATGGATGTTGTATTGGATAAAATAGTTGCATGAGCATATATTTATGCATAAGAATTTGTCATTATGAATATGCCTTATGAAATATTTCTAACCATACAACTAATGCATTTGACTTGTAGGAAAGATCGCGTACAATCACCTACAAGAAAAGAAGGATGAGACTTGTTCCGAAGAAAAAGTGACGACAGATAAAGAATAATATGACGAATGCAGTGACATCATTGATGCAGAACCTTCTAGCTATGAAGAAGTAACCAAGAAGAAAGGGAAGACCAATTCAAGAAGAATGATGACCTGAAGAGAAGTTCGTAGTTCCATCATGCAGTAGATGGAAACATCATGGGATACAAGGAAAGATTCGTATCACGAGGCATAGAGTATGAAGAGAAATTTGCAGCCAATAGAAATACACATGACAGGAAGAATCATGTGTGAAAATGAAAGAAGGCCTCGTACGAGCTCAAAAGACACCCATGGGATAACACATACATGAGGAGCTTGATAGAGATCTAAACCTTTGCTACAAGGTTTAAGATGAAATTCTATAGAGGATGACAAGCTCACAGATAAGTGCGAGAAGAACTTTTGAAAAAGTTCAACATAGAGGATCTTGGTATCCAATGATCCTAGATGGATACATAGAATATTAGTAGTAGAGGAAGTTACTTGTCACTCTAGTATAGAATGTTTCAGTGCCTAGAGTACAAAAGACAGAGGGAGTATGATGCTTCAGAAGGAGTGACTGTAGAAGTTCCTGAGGTTCGACATGGTACAACAAGATGGATAAATTACTAATGGCTCTAGGCTTTACTGAGAGTAAAGCGGATTCCAACCTTTGCTTCAAGGTTGAAGGTGGAAGACCAGTGATCCTCCTGTTATGTGTCGATGCACTATTTTCTAGGCATGGAGGTGTGGCAAAATGCGGATGGAATATTCCTTGAACAAGGGAAGTATGTAGTAGATATCCTGAAGATGTTCAGGATGATGGACTACAAGGCCATGACCACACCTATGGAATCGAACCTGAAGCTATTGAGTGTTGCTTCATCAGAGATGGTTGATGCTATGATGTATCATCGGATGATTGGTTCCTTGATGTACTTGACGAATACGAGACTAGATATTTGCTTTGCTGTGAACACATTGAGACATGTTCACCTGATGGTTGCAAAGCATGCAGTGAGGTACCAGAAGGGTACGGTTGATTATGGGCCCAAGTATGAGGTGAATCAGAAGATTAACTTGGAGGGTTATGTGGATTCATATTGGGCAGGCAGTGCCATTGATAGGAAGATCACTTTGAGGTGCTACTTCAGTATGATATCAAATATCACTATATCTGGAATATGGTGCAGAGAGGAGCAGTGAAGCTCCAGTATGTTGTGATGGACGAACAGATAGCTAATGTGTCGATGAAACCATTGGCTAGAGGGAAGTTTGAATACTTCAAGGAGAAGCTTGGTGTTCTCCAAATCGAGGTTCCCTCCAAGGAGAAATGATGATACCTATATCCATTATGACATGGTGAGAGGATTAGGTTCCTTCCATGGTTAGATGTAAGGGCTGAGACATTCTGTAATTGTGAGAGCATTCGGTTCCTTCCATGTCAGATGTGAGTGCTAAGCCATTCTAATGTGACTGTAGGATTGGTTCCTACATGATTAGATATAAGTGTTGAATTCCATTCTTGGAATGGAGGCACATAGTCAGTTATCAGGAATACTCATCTTGGTGCTGAGTTTCTATTCTCTGGGAGAATGGAGGCACCTAGTTACTTACGAGGAATACTCAGTCTAGGACTAAGGTCCATTCTGATATGACTGTGGGATGTAGTCTTACATGATCAGATATGAGTGCATGGCCATTCCGATGTGATTGAGGGATGTGTTCCCACTTGATTAGATATAAGTGTCGATGCCACATCTAGTATGAAGAAGGACTAGCTCTGTGATGTCACATCTAGTGTGAAAAAGCACTAGCTCTGTGATGACACATCCAGTATGAAAAAGGACTGTCTCTGTGTACATGCCACATCTAGTATGAAAAAGGACTAGCTCTGTGATGACACATCTAGTATGAAAAAGGACTAGCTCTGTGTAGATTCCACATCTAGTATGAAAAAGGATTAGCTCTGTGATGACACATCTAGTATGAAAAAGGACTAGCTCTGTGTAGATGCCACATATAGTATGAAAAAGGACTAGCTCTGTGTAGAGGCCACATCTAGTATGAAAAAGGACTAGCTCTATGATGCCACATCTACTATGAAAAAGGACTAGCTCTGTGATGACACATCTAGTATGAAAAAGGACTAGCTCTGTGTTAGTGCCACATCCAACATGAAAAAAGCTGGCTCTGTGATGATACATCCAGCATGAAAAAGGGTTGGCTCTATAGAGGACTACATCTAGTATGAAAAAGGACTAGCTTTGTAGATATGCATCTAGCATGAAAAAGGGCTGGCTCTATCGATGAAGACCTACATGGAGGCTAGGCCTACAACCAGCATCAAAAAGGGTTGTCTCTGTAGAACTTCCTGTGATGAGAAGAATGAAGAGATAACACCATTTGATTCAGATAGCAGAAGCAGTAATGATGATGATGATTCAGTGATTATCCAGCTTTGATGATGATCTAGATCAAGTGATGATCTAGACTTGATGATGATCCAGCAGTGACGATCCAGATCAAGTGATGATCCAGACTTGATGATGATCCAGCAGTGATGATCCAGATCAAGTGATGATCCAGTGACGATCCAGACTTGATGAAGATGACTTGACAATGAAGATGAATTGAAAATGAAGATGAATTGATGATGATCTAGATGATACAGAGAAGAAGACTTGTGTTGATAAATTGTGTCGAGAGAATACCTTCCTAGTTAAGAGGGAGTGCTGATGTATGTGTAACTTTGGAATGTATTCACTTGTATATCTTATGTATTGTACCCCGATGTTTATTCCAGGAAGTACCCATAATGTAATTGAGTCATGTCATGCCCCGATGTTATGATCAGGAGATTCAATAATGTAACAAGTCATGTAAAGTCATTGAGGATAACCCTCCATTGTAAGTTAAGGAAATAGTCCCCATATTTGTGTCAAGGTTAACCCTCCTTGTTGATCAGAGAGAAAAGTCTCCATAGTTGTGGGGCACTAGGGTTATTAGACTCTCCTAGAGATGTCAACTCTGGCAAGTAATTGTTAAGTAGGGTTGACTTGTTAAAGTGGACATTAAGTGAACGAAAGAATATAAATAGAGAGTGAGCCTCTCTATTTAACACACACACACACACTCACTCATTGGGGTGCATGAGTGAGAGAGAAGTAGCTCTCTCAAGTGAGAGAGAGAGAGAGAGAGAAGTTGTGGAGATCATCTTTTCTGTTTTTGGGTTTTACTGCTGCTATTGGTGCCCATTCAATCTCTGAGGAAGTTGCAGGGTTTTCTCCTTTATGGTTTCCCCTAGGAAAATCATTTGTGTCCACTGCCCTATCTATTCTGCCGATTAGCTTTCTGTACCGTCAATCTATGCAGGATTCATTCTCAGCTGTTGATCTGAGATCAAGCTTGTGGGATTCGAAAAATAGAAATTGGAATTGTGACCTTTCATAGTAAAAAATTTGATTTTTTTCTCCCTTCCTCTTCCACCCTTCCATTTACGCCTTTAACGAAAAGTGAAATGTGGATCCTGTGATTTTCTTTGCTGAAACGTCTCCTCTTTCACCTCCGCATTTTTTATTCCGGCCTTCCGCTTTCGTCTTTCACGAAGAATTGAATGCGGAAAGAGGATTTTCAATTTTCTCGGATCTCGATTTTGAGATTTTTGCTTCCGCCTTTAGCGAAAAGCGGAAGGCATATTTTCCAACTTTTGCGACTGCAATTATACCTTTTTCGCTTTCGCCTTTAGTGAAAAGAGGATCATGGAAAGTGGACTTTCAACTTTTCATGCCCAAATTATTATTTTTTCGTCTTTCTCTATTCTGGTGGGCTGTTGACCTTGGAAGGAAATGATCTCGGCCTTTGGATCCTGGACTGCGGGGGGCAGAAGTCATATTTATTATTTTCCACCCTGAAACTTTCCTTTTTCCATGTTTTCGCTCTCGATTTTTCCTTGGAGGAAACAATTTTTGTCCTTTGATCTCCTCCGCTGCGTATCCAGGGTGTCCATTTCTTGTCATCATTTAACTAGAAGCAGATTTATTCATTTACATGCATTTTAAGGTAAAAAATCATAATTTCTTTAAATATTTGGCATTCTTAATCTAGAAATGTCCCTTCAAACACTTGCATACCCTCATCAAAAATCTTGAAGGTCACATGATATAAAAATTTACCAACCTTATTCCTCCTTTTAATGGCCAAATCCATTACTAATTGTTTATCCCAGAAATGGTGCTAACACCATCGTTAGAATATTGTCCTATTATTTTTATAGGATGGTTGGAAATTTTATCTTTGTGGAATCATGATACCTTGTTTACTTAACTAAATGACTGTATATTTGTTTTAATTCTTTTAATGATTTAGGCTAGATTTCAGCCGATTCCATGTATCTTTTATGGGATAAAGTGGTGGTTCTGGAACATTGACCTAGGTGTACTTACTCTTTAAGAGATTCAATCCATGGTCCACGACTCTATGTTATCATTTGTTTGTTTAATTTTTATTTAATGTTTGTTTAATGGATATTTTATTTAAACAATAATTATAAGTTTAGTTATAGTTGTAAGCCCTTGTGAGTGTTCTGTAATATTATGCTTAAGGGTATTAATCTGAATCTATAACTATACTTAAGGAATTTATACATGTGTTGTGTTTATATTCTATATTTAATATCAGATCTCTAGCCGTATCTCTGCTTGGCTAGAGGGAATACTTGTTTGGAAGATAACTCTATCCTATTTTTGACAAAATGATTTATATAGATATGTTACATGGTTTCTAGGATCTAGGGTTTCTATGTGTGGATTCAACACTATTTTCTATGTTTTGGGAAATTTTTTATCATTATCTTTCTGAGGACTACATGTTAAATCTAGTCTAATATCTAATACGTTATAGAAGCTAATTTAACACAAACCTCATAAGAAATTTATCTAAAAATATTTACAAGAATTTAAACTAAGATTCTATCTTAACTAATAAAACATCCTAAAACTTTTATTCATAATGATGATGGGTGAGTTACAACTCCCAACACAAAACCTAATGGTTGTAATCTCAACCTATAAACATAATAAAAAACAAAGATAAAAGATGAAATATAGGAAATCTCTTACCTGTAATTATGCAGCTTGAAATGGCTTAAGAGCCCTGCACACTTAAACACCCAATATTAATAAAACACCATCTATTTTTGACCTTAGGAGTGATAACTGTATTACTTTGGAACTGCCACATTCCTCCCAACTATCACCCAGAATTGTCTGTGGTTCGAAATTGGATAGCTTCGAGCTAAATCCAACATGAAAGGGATCTAGAACTCCTAAGGGTGAGGCTGCTGCTATTTGGAAAACAAGCTCTGTATAAAAAATGCTTGGATTGGAAAATGCTCTCCAATCCCATCCAGGAATAATAATCAAATCCCTTAAGCATTCTCTTGGATTTGTTCTTATGGATAATCTTTGGGAAAAGGGTATTTGGTTTAACTTCAGTTAAATCAATATTTTATTGTTTTCTTTAAAATAATCTTTAGTTCTATTTTTATGTAATATATATTTATTTTGTTACTTAGGAACTTTTACTAGATCCTACTTGATCTTTACAATATAATTTTTTATTTAAATATTTAATTTATGATATAATATATACATAGACTCTCACTTATTATTTTAGTTACCTTTATATATATATATATATATATATTATTTTCATAAGTGGATGTAGACTTCACTTAAATCTCTTACCTATATTTATTAAAATTAACTATATATATATATATATATTCTCATATACATATTATATAAACTTTACTTATTCAATTTAATCATCTATTATTAACCTTGCATTCAAATAGCATAATTTTTCTATTTGATGCTTCTTTAGTTTAAGTTAATTATTTTAAAAAGGCCTCAGGTAGGGTTTGGCTGGTCAACTAGGATAGATAGCTCTAGATCTTCCTTGCATGTTGGATTACCTCGTGTTCCTGGCAGTGTCTTCCATTGCTTGATGAAAAGTAGATTGTAATTTCAATTAATCAACTTAAATAAGTATGTTGAAGGTTGGTTCTATTCAGATTTTTTCCAACTCAACACCCTTAATTAAAGTAACCTCTAGTGTCATTCAGAGCCTATGCTCAACACTATCAATTGGGAGTTACACTAGTGCAATTCCAGAGCCTCTCCCTCAACACTAATACTAGGATGCACTTGTACAATACACCTAGGGATACAATGGCCAAAGATCCAATGCTCCATAGCTTATGCTAAACATCAAGTTGGAGTGATCCAGGGATTCTTCCCAACACTTCCATTCTTTAGTTATTGGTGTTTTCTATGTGCTCTAGAGCTTACGCTCAACACATAGTCTCATAACCCATGTTCTCTAGATATTATGCTCAACACAAAATCCAATAACTCTTGTGCTCCAAATCTTACGCTCAACACAAAATCTCATAACCCATGTGCTCCAAAGCTTACGCTCAACACAAAATAGAAATCAATCATGCATTCAATATTTTCCACAATACATCACCAATAATCATCTAATTCTATATTGGGGCTTGTGCCCACTCACATAATAATAAATCCAGTACATCGAGGCCTATGGCTAGTACAACAAAAATAGTCCTTATCCATCAAGGACTCTACCCAACATATATAATCATATAACAAGACAATAAAACATGTGCATCGGGGCTTATGCCGAGTATATCTATATGACCAATATAATTCATGTGCAGTGGGTAATGTGCCCAATATATAGACATAAACATCAAAGTAAATCATGTGCAGTGAGGCTCATGCCCAATATAGTCAAGGTCAAAATTCGGAATATTACAATATGTTTCCTTTTCTAGGCTATTTCGGCAGGTAAGTATACAATTAATAATGATTTATTACCCAAGATATGTTTCCCTTACAATAAACATATATAGATTTTTAATATTTAAAAATTTTAAACTTTCAAATGCTACATGCCACTATAGAGTGGAAAATATTTATCCCTAGTGATGCAGAGACTAGTGTTCCATAATATATATCTGGTTTTGGTTTTCTAGAAGTTGTCATATCTTAGGATGCAATAACTCACATAGAGGTAATTATTTCCACATGTTAGTTTGTTAATACATATTAGATAATTAATTCTAGACAATCTGATATTTACAATTTTTAAAATTGTAGCCACTATATCCTTAACAACCTAATCAAAACATTGATTCTAGTAATGTCCCAAATCTTAACCTTTCTACATTTTTGAGTGGGGTAAGTTTATGCTTAAACGTAATCATCTTCAAAATTATCTTTTCTTATTGTACACATGTACATAGATTGTTAAGACTTATAATTTTTAGACTTTCATAGGTTAGATGTTTCTATAGAGGGGAAAGGATTTGGCACTAGTAATCCCCCCCTTGTTGGAGATACCATTCGCAGTAAGGTAACAATTTCAAATTTATGTTATTTTTTTAATACATGTTAATTCACTAGTTCATGCATGTCTAAGTACATCAACATTTGGTGACATTTTAAACATGTAGATGCTACATGTCTCTGTAGAGAGGTAAGGATTTGGAAACATTAAACCCCCCCTTAGTGGACAAGTTCACATTGAGGTAACAATTCCAGGATGTTAGTTTGTTAATACATGCTACTTCATTGGTTTATGTATGTGTCTAACTACATCAATACTTAGTGAATTTTTAAAACATCTAGATGCTAAATGACTCTATAGAGGGGCAAGGATTTAGCACTAGCGATTCCCACATGGTGGAGAGGGATTTCATACATGGGTAACTATTTCAACACGTTTCTTTTACATGTTATTTTATTGGTTGACATGTTCATTCCTAACTATGGCAATACTCTGGAACTATAGCTATCAACCAAAATCCCAGTACCACCACTTTTATTTTCTTCTCCCCAAAGTCAAAATGTTTCCAAGGGTTGTGTATTTACAAATTAACCCTCTCCCAAAAAGAGGGCAGGTGTCCATGATCATGGAAAAACTTCTTCCATGGTATTGTATAACCTATAACTATAGTCTCTTGTTAACATTCAATTCCATGAATAACTTGTTTTTCTTAATGTTTATTTCACATGTTTACAACATCATGTTTAATATTCCTCCATGCTAGACCTCAATGGGGTTGTCGATGTAGAATTTATTGTTGCAACAACGATTCGAATAAGTCATATAGAGGTATCTATTTGAATATTTGTATACATTTTATTCATGTTAGATTGTTTAATCATGCATGTCTAACTATTTAAATATTTTGTGACTATATACATTGGTAGAAGAAGTTATTGAGCCATCTAGTCAATCTATGGATCCAAGCAATCTTGATGCGCAATGTACAACTCTGCTTGATACATAGGAAACCTAGTATCATGTCTTGAAGTCTATTTTTTTAATGAGATGTTCATTCATTACGAAGTGCTTTAAAATTTTTATGTGCATTTGTTGATAATTATTTAACTAATCAATATGTGATATTTTATTTATAGAGAACAATTGTAGAGAGGATTTAGGAGAGGAAACCACAAGCATCGATACCTCAGATTGATTTAGTGAGTGTCTTTTATAAGTAATTGAGTCATAATTTATTATTTTCAGTTTGTTTGTTCCAATGTATTAGTTTAATTAGTTGATCATGAAATCGTATATTTGATTTACAAACTCCAAAGATGCACATCAGTCCTAGACAAAGGCAGTATGCATCAAAGTTAAAAAAAAACAAGAGGAAGATCGAGTTTTGATGTGTAGACTATGACATATGTACTTTGGGATACATGTACATCATTGTACTTTTTGATACATGTACATTTATAGTCCATTTAAGTCCCATATACTTTGTCATAACTTTTATTTTAAACTTGTATTATTGTATTATAGCTTACGTGATATAATTTATTTCATATTTTATCTTGACTTCTTCACAAAATTATTCAGTGTGATCATACATGTGTGGCCAATAATCCTTCTATATACTTATCTTTCATTATTTGATAGATTGGATGATTGCATGGAGATCTCAGTTATATGTTGAGTAATTCTTAATGGAATATGAAGGACTCAAAATGCTAATGTGCAATAGGATTTTGTTTTGTTGAAGACAAATATTAGTTCATATACAAGGAATTGGTCTATATTTCTTGTTGCACTAAATACTATTGGAATGTTATCTTCATAGCAAGTTTGTGAAAGATAGCATGAGGTGGGAATGCAACATGAGATAAGTCCAAGATAAATTATTTGTATAATTTGTTCAAGAAAATCAATACATAACTCTGTGAGGTTCACCTATAAATATTCATAAATATACTTTAATAAAAGTTGTCCCACCATAATAAATCTTAATAAATCTACTTTAAAAAATTGTCCCACCTTAATGTTCTACCTCTATACTGTGATAAGTAGGGCATATCCTAGCATTGGAAGTTATAAATAAAGTGAGATAGTTATGGTAATCTCATTCCATATCCAGATAGTTTGTAAATATTTCAGATAGTAAAAATACATTAATCAAATTTTCTACTGTGCATTTCTTGAGCTATGGTAAATGGTCTTTCAATATTTATGAAACCTTGATTCTATGGTTCTATCAAAAATTCCAATTTGGACCTAAAAATTTTGGACATTTTTCATCTCAACATTGCAAGTGTGTCATGAAAACCAAGTGTGTGTATTTTATGAAAAGCTTGGTATCTTCATAGAAATCACCATAAATGTGAAGGTTCTTAATCACTTGATTATTTCTCTCATGTGGTGCACTCATAATCCAAAATACACTCCCTAACCACTCACTATTATAGTAGAGATATTTTTCTTTCTACACCTTATTAGCATCATTCAACACAAAGTTTGTATCGGGTACATATCTTACCTCTTTCATATTTTTTTTCTTGGCAACAACGCACATCTAGCATGTTCTTGGCCACAATTCAATTTCATATAGAATATTTTTTCACCCCTCTATATGTAAGTGCATGGGTGCACATTCAGGTGACCTTGATGGGAATTTAGGTGACTTGGAGAACATTTATCCTCGCTTTTTGGGAATTTAGGTGAATTGGAAGGCATTTAGACGACTTAGAAATCATTTAGATTACCTCGAAAGGAATTTTATACGACCTTAATAGAGATTTAGGTGACTTGGTGGGAATTTAGGTTGACTTGAATTGAATTTAGGTGACTTGGTAGGAATTTATGTGACTTGGTGGGAATTTATCTTCACTTGGAAGGAATTTAGGTGACTTGGAGGGAATTTACCTTGACTTGGTAGGCATGTTAGGTGACCTTGGCATGGATTTAGGTGGTTTGGAGAGTATTCAGCTTGACATGGTGGTCATTCAAGTGACTTGGAATAATTTAGGTGACTTTGTGGAAATTTAGGTGACTTGGAAGGAATTTAGATGACCTTGGAAAGCATTTTAGGAGACCTTATTAGGAATTTAGGTGGCTTATCTATAATTTAGCGTGACTTCATGGGTATTTCTATGACTTGGTGGGAATTTAGATTACCTTGGAGGGAATTTAGGTAATTTTTTGGGAATTTATTTTGACTTGGAAGGAATTTAGCTTTACCTGGCAGGCATTTAAGTGACTTTCCTAGAATTTAGGTGTCTTGGCGGGAATTTATATGACCTTGGAAATAATTTAGGTGACTTTGGTGGGAATAATAAGATTGATCCATAGATAGATATCATTGACGAATTTCATTATTCAAAGCATGAAATAAGTTCAACCAGTATTGGAATATTGTATTTAAAAGCCCCTAATTCCTTCACAAGTGAACATCTCTTTATAAAAATAAAAACAAAATTAACCTTAATTATGGATTGCTTCAAGTGAAACACCCTAAATTTGTCAAACCCTTAGGGCTGGTGCTCTACATATTTCTCCCTAAAACCATGTGTGTGCTATCTTTCTATATGTTTCATGCACTGAAAGGAATAACTTGATCTTTCTTACCCACATAGGTATTTATATCACTCCTCTTCTTTTAAATTTTATATTTTCATTTTGTGCCCCCTATTTCATCATGTATTAGCCAATCAAAATGCTTTAAAATTCAAAAAGGGAGCACCTCTTAAATAATTTTTTAATATAAATTTGGGGATAGGTATCATTAAAAAAACTACTTTTTTTGTTCATATTTTTGACATATCTCCCTATGTTTTTATTCAAATTTTGATCAAGAGAGATCGTTGGATGAGGAATTAAATTTTGCATCCAACAAGTACCCACTCAGCATACTTTTGACGGGCCCTGCTACCCCAAAAATAAGAAATACCTGAAAAAATGTGATGATGATGTCATCATCACATTTTTTTAGGCATTTCTTATTTTTGGGGTAGCAGGGCCCATAAAAGGTATGTCAAGTGGGTACTCGTTGGATGTGGAATTTAATTCTACATCCAATGAGCTCTCTCAATCGAAATTTGAGTAAACACACAAGGAGATATGTCGAAAATACAAACAAAAAAATAGTTTTTTCTTTTCTACCCCCAAAATTAATAAATATTATTTATTATTTTAACTATTATTTTATTATTTTTCCTTAGGAGGAACATTTTGAGTTGAAATTTCCTCTAATGAGTTTTTGGAATTATTGAGAAAAACAAGTGGTGGGTCCTGGACCCATGGGGAAGAGAAACCCCTAAAACTATTATGATGTTAAAAATAAAACAGAGTTGATATTTTTCTATCCAACCGAAAACCATCATTCTATGGCTATTTGCAACTTGGAGCCTAAATCCTTTCAAGGACACATGGTGAAATTGAGAAAAAGTCATAAAATTCAAACTAGGCAATAAAACTAAGTTATGTTGTATCATAGAATTCAAACTAGGCAATAAAACTAAGTTATGTTGTATCCTATACATGGGTTTGGGAATGTATAATCCAACCATGGATACAAAAGATAGTAGGATTTCTAGAAAGTGTACATCCTTTTGTTATTGTCTCATGCAAATTTTGCACAAGGGGGTCAATTTTGAATTGAAATATTTTGGGTGATCATGGCTAGCGTGATTATGTTCACAATAGACAAACACATATTTGGGAGCTGAAGGAACCCATTTATGCTACCCATTTTGGTTTTTGTGCCCCTAGAGAAAATTCACAAACTATCCCTAAATGGCCCTAGGGGGTCAGTTGTAATTGGACATAGTACATAAATCGTAGGTTGTATTGTGAAACTATCAATTTTGATGGATTTGAGATGTCGGTTTTCCATCCATGGGAACCCTTCTATTATTATTTAGTTTCCCAAAAACGGTCTCATTATACCATAACAAAAACTAGTATTTTTCTTAGTAAAGGACAATTCCAATTCTACACAAGGGCGTCAGCTTTTAATTGAAATATCATGGGGAACCATGGTTAGTGTAACCACAACCACACTAGAAAAACATAGTAATGGGAGGTGATGGAATCCATTTATGCTTCTTAGTTTTGATTTTTACCCCCTAATGCAATAATTTTCACGTGTTCCATTGATAAAAACCCTAGTGTCATGTCCTTCCAAATAAAAGGAACCTTCGTCCATGGGACTCATAAGAAGCAGGAACCCCTACTTGTATTTTGATGCTAGTAATCCAATGAAATCGATTGTTTCATGATATCATGCATGATTTTTTATTTATGTCCATTTGCAATTGTCCCCCTACAACCATTCAGGGACACATGCAAAACTAGTCTCGTGGCCTAAAACTACTACCATAGATTCCCTTTTGCATTCACAAATCCATTGGTACGACAAAAATTGATAACATTCTAAACATAGGGATGCAATAGTTACCTTTTATAGAGGTTGAACTTAGGGTAGATAAAAAAAAATGCTCTATTTAAAATATCCATTTCATGGGATCATTACCATCAAACTTCCTCATATTTATCTTGGAATAAAGTAGTTCCTTGGTTGTGATTTGAAACCACGATGGTTTGGATCAACATCGGGCATAGTAATCGACCTCCTGAAGTTTGGGCACATGTGTCTGGGAATGGAAAAGGTTGTGATTCCATATAGGGGATTTGATGGTGGGTTATGTGGAATCCCTCATCAACAACCAACAACATGCCATAACAATAAGTGGGTTATCCTCATATGTTGAGGTATTCTGAGTACCAATATTGAGGTTATGTTGAAAACTAGCTAAGCTAGTTTTCATTAACATTTAGATTACGATAAAGACTAGGGAATCACATAAAAGAGATATGCTTTGCAATTCATAATATTTCAACAATTTATATTCCTAGTAATCATGGGAACCATGCCCTAACTAAACATTGAAAATGGTTTTGACTGCATCTAGACCATGAGTAGAAACTATTTAAAAATAGTTGGCAAGAGCCACTAGAATAAATAATTTTATAAAAAAAAGAGGCTAACCTCCATCCCCATTTCCCAATTAAGTGCAATGCAACAAATCGTTTAAATGTCCATATTGTGTAAGAATAGTTACATTCGATTGGTAACTTCACGACCCAATTCATTATACATCATTATACATCATTATACATCATTATACATCGTTTTCAATGCATCATTATACATAAGTTTACACTCCAATTTTAAATAATTCATTAGACATCCTTTTCCTTGGTGTATTCCCATAAAGACAAAAGACGAGCTACAATGAAAAGATAACTTATACATATTCATGGAAGTTCTCAAGTAAAAGCGAAGGGATGCTATAAAAAGGTACTCACCAAAGTTGGTGAATGAGCAATAAAAATAACCAAGAACCCTTGACCCTTCACCATGGGGCCAACATACTAGATCCAGAAGGTAGCTCAAACTTAGAAGGAACACACAACGTACCCAAAAGAGAAGAAATCCATAGTACTTTGTTTAAAGGATCCATTGGGTGTCAAGACTCTCCAACAAATTGAAAAATGAGGGTAAATCCTAAATTATTTGGTGAATGTATATATGGAAAAGAATAGCTACACATAGTTCAAAAGCAGGTGGACTATTACTACTTTACCTTGCACATGCCATAGAAGTATAGATAGAAAACAACTTGAGTTGAGCTTCCTAGCTCGCAATATTTGGCATGTTTCAAATGTGCATAAGAGAACTCTAAACCCTAATATCCTCTTGTAAAGGAGAAGAGAAATGAGTATCCCTTGTGCAGAGCCCTCCTCACAAATTCTACGGGAAGAGTATAATAGGTAGAATAAAACAAGAAATTGTTTTTCTTCATAGTGAAAGCTTCCTCGAAGTTGGCTTAATGAACCTGTTAGTGATACCTTGATGTGGAAGCAATCATTTTCACTCATCACAAAATGTAGTATAGACACTTTAGTGCATTTCAAGAGTTACAACTTCTACATTGTTCGCTTGCATTGCCAAAAACAAGGTTAAACATTGGAACATTTAAATTACATGGTGAGAAGGAAACCAAGTCATATCCTAGTAAGAATATTTTCAAATACTCTATTTACATTTAGTATTGGTTAGTAAGAATATTTTCAAATACTCTGTTTACATTTAGTATTGGTTAGAAACATCCACACCTATAATATTTCCAATACTTGAACTGTTGGTTCTAATATAAATAAAGTATAACCTAATTTTCCCTTAGAGTCATGAGGTTGCGAAGAGCTTGGATTTTTCAATCCTGCAAAATTGGAAAAATGATTAAAATAAAATGTTAGTGGAAAGAAATTTTGAAAGAAATTTAAAACATGAAATATTTACAAAATGAAGAGCTCTAACATGTGAATTATCTTTGAACCTGTTTTTGGAATGAGTGGGTTTTCCCTGCGGGCTTCCTCCCATCATGTTTCGCAGCAATGCTTCATTAATTTCTTATTGTTCCTTTCTCTCATTCAGATAATTGTTAGAATAATCAACCCATAGTATTTACCCACGTAGACATTAATTCATTTATTTTTGTCTTATTTGCCTAGTCCATGAGTCCCACCATGTGCAAGTTGCTAATTGCCTATCCATAGAGGTCAAAATTGCCATTATTGACTCATGGATCACTTGGGAAAGCCTTAGGAATCAAATCTTCTTTATTCCTGGCCTCCTAGGTGCCCATCTTCTTTTTCTGCTTTATTCCCTGCTTTTTCAGTGTTTTAAGGCACATAGGAAAGCAAGACTAGGTGAGGTGAATCAGCTTTGTTGCCTCTTCCTCCTCCACTCTTTCCTCCATGAAAAAGCATGTATGAGCTTCCATTTGACCACTCTTTAGCTTGCCTATGTGCCATTGCTAATTCGTGGGGTCCTTGATAGATTTGGGATCAGCTTTTTACACCTATGGGGGATTTGCCTATTTTGGGTAAGACTGCTTTATGCTAGATTTGGATGCTTCCTTATGCATTCGATTTTCTCATGTATTCTATATATTCAGCAGCCTATGTTATTATAGGGTTGGATATTGTACACTCAGTTAATATAATTTTGTGTTACAGCTCCATATTCAGTCTCCATTGTTGATAATTTTGCATGATCAATTGTTAATTGTTGTGGGTGAAATTAATCTACTGCAGGCCTGAATTTCTACAATAATCATCTCTGAAACTCTGTAAGTCTGCTTGCATACTTTGTATGCTTTTCAATATACCATAATTTAGTTCCACCACCAGTTCTCCTTCCTCGGTGGGGGTATTCAACTTTCTGTGCTGGTTGTTGTCCTCTTCATTGTTCATGTTCTAAATTGTTCTTTTAAAATCCTGCATTTGCAAATTTATAATAACAGAAGAAAAAAAAATTTAGTTAAAAAAATTTAAAAACATACTTTATCTTCTTACAAAGAATGCCTGGTACACCCATTTGGTCTCTTAGTGTTGAAACTAGGCTTTGATACCACTTGTAATGTCCCCAAAATTTGAAAAAAAAATAAAAAATCATTAGGCTAGTTAATTACTGCCTGAACTAGACTTTATCTTAGCTTATGTGAAAAGTGTCGTACTTTGTTCACTAACCTGAATTGTCGTAAGCCATTCTTACCTTCTTCTAGATATTTTCCTCGATGTGGTTATTAGTGTAATTCTATATTGTCCTTATGTTACATTGAATCTGAGTTAGATAGTTATGTGTTTACATGTATGTATGTACAATCATTTGATTACTTACTGTTTATAATGTTTGAATACTGTTTTATAGATAAACCTGCATTAACTTGTATTTTCAAGAGGTGGAGTGGTGAGACTTGTTCCCCTTGTAAAAACACCTGAAGAGGTAATTGGTTTTACTTGTGAGTTTAGGGTTTACTTAGTTTTTATTGAAATAATGCATATCGTTCTTTGTTTTGTGCATATGCAGTTGGAGATGGAAAACTGACTATAAAATGGAAAACAAAGACATACTTCCTATGACCAACTACCTCTCAGCTTAAACAACAAACACACCTACAGTCCTAACTAGTGATTCTTATTATGGTCCTTAGCATTGTTGTTTATGCAAGGCTAGGTTTAATTATACCTATGCTTACATTAGTTACCATTATTACTTATGGTTTTAAGACCTTGATTTAGTTTGAGCCTGCACTTTAACATTTATATGGTTTATTTTGTATTGTATAGGGATTATTATATTAAGTCACAGCCCTATGTTTATTAAGGTTCTTGTGTATAAAGTTGAAGGAATATTGTAAGCCATTCATGGCACATTACATGTGCCATGAATTATGGCTTTATCCTAAGTCTACGATACCATGTTGGTGTTTATGAAATGCATGGTAGATATTTGTCACAACATGTTTTGCATGGACTATAGCCTTTGGGATTGGAAATCACGTAATGGAGTACAGGGTGGTGGAGTTAATGCAGCTCGAAAAACGGGGGTCTCAATCCCTAAGCTTGGACTATTGTGGAGGTATGAGTCACTTCCATTTATATTGGGTGAGCTCTATTCACCTCTCTGGTTTGTTCATGGTGTGAGGGTTTGGAGCTTGGCTGCGCATGGAAAGGTATGTCCTTCATTCTGGTTTTGTAGCGTTTTTACATTAGTTGTTTCGGTTCATAGGTTTGGCATACTACTCATCCTTCATTCTTGGTTTTGCAAGTTGCAGGGCCTTCATTGCGTGGGTCATGGTCTTCCAAGTGGATGACGCATTACCCTTCATGAGTAAGCCCTTTTTACAAACAAGTTTAAACTCGTTGCTCTGTGTGTGGGTGTTTTGATAGAGCATGAATGTCGTTGTTTGGATGAATGCGTGGTTTAGGTTTTAAGGGTTGCGACTGGAATGGTTTGTTTGTAATTGATGTAAAGCAACCGGATATGTGTATATGATTTGAGTTTTTTGTTGGGTTTGGTGCCTTTGGGCCAAGACTGGTGTGGTTCAACTCTGTAAATGAATACTTGGTTCATAATGTTGGTTGTGGTTAATACTATAGACTGTGTGTTTTGTTAATGATGTTGGGTTTTGGTAAATGGTGACAACACCATTGCTTGCAATGGTGCAATGGCTTGGAAATGCGACTGTGTAAATTCGTATATAAGTTGTAATGGTTAATTGATAATGCACTCATTAATGTGTATGCATCGTGGTTATGATTCTTTATCTTGGCACTATTTAACTCTATGTAAACTTCTACTTTTGTAATTAGTTTCTTACCTATATAATTTAGCATAGATGTTTGGATTTGGGGATGTGCCATTACTGGCAATGGCATTCCTGCCATTAGCATAGCAAATGTGTTGATTATGGTTATTGTAGTGTTTATTTGGCAATGGATGTAACTGTGGAGTTTAACTTTATGAAAATGGATGTCGTGGCTAAGCTTAGCATAGACAGGGTTTAACTTGATTTATGTTAAGGGTTTATTGTGTTGTATAATGGTCATGATCCATGAAATGGATACAACATTTAAATAATAACTCGGTGTTTTATTTGTGTGTAGAGATATATTAAATTGTTTACAGCTTATATAATTCGTGGGTTCTTGGGGTATGGAAACATTGATAGTGCAATTGTCTCAATCTGTGGTTTGTTATTTATATAATGTAGATTGTGTAGAATATTTATGAATTGTTAAAGCGTTAAAACGTTGCTAACGAATCCTATAGGATTTGATGTTGCTTACTTTTAAATGAATTTTGGGTTTGGAAATTGTGAGATTTGTAGGAATCGATCCTGGGCTACAATGGTTGTAAAATATATGTATGTGGATAAATGTGGTCTAGAATAAATGCCAACATGATTTGATCCTGTGACTCTTTTTATTTATTCGATGTATGTTGATCAGTTTTATGATTTAATTTTAGGGTTTATTCTTTATGAGGTTGGTAGAAATATTAGCATAATTCTGTTTTAATTATATTATGCCTACAGACCTTTATAGGTGTCGATAGCTTAACTTAGAATTTGTAGCTTGTTATTTTGGTTGTGATTTTGTTGTTAGCAATTTACTTAGGGATTAGATTAATACTATAGAAAATATTTCAATTTATATGAAATTAATATGGGCCTGCTGGCAATATGATATCTTCCAACAGAGATAATATATAGGCTCTATTTTTTATTAGTTCTAGGTTTTGAACTAAAGTGAAGAGACATGAATTAAATTGCAGAAATTAAATAGAAAACAAAACCATTAAATATTTACACAGGAAATCATTTGCAGAAATGAACTAGAAAACAGAACCTCTGGTAGATAGCACTAATGGTGCTTATCTCATTATGAATAAAATATATTAAGACAACCTGATTAAAAGGAAGGAAAGATAACCTAACTATGATAAATAAATACATATGCTAATAAGCAATGAGTTTAAGAAACAAAACCCTCCTATAGATAGCCGTAATCCTTGGTAAAATATTTATATTTGTTAGTACACAATGAATCCAACCTACAAGTGTGAAAAGTAGAAATGTAGAAAAGATAATCCTAGCTTATAGCAGACTATTACTAAATAATTATTTAGAATTCAATCTACTTTATAATAGTAAGACTAGTACAATATGCAAGGGAAAAATCAAGAACCTCATACCTGTAAGATGAACATTTTTCAATGGCCGAAAAACTGCACCCTCAAGTACCCAGCATTAATAAATTCATAGGCAGATATGACCTCTATTTATATAACCTAATCACTTGGAAACTACCATGTTCCACCCAACCATGAACCAGAACCATTCTTGGTTTAAATCTGTATCCCCCCGAGCTGGTTCCAACATGCAAGTATCTTAGAGCTCCTAACTTGTAACTCTTCCTTAACTGAGATATCATGTTCTGAATCAATTCTCTTTTTTTCTCTTAGAAAAAATGTTCTCCAAGAACTCTCTTGAGAATAATCAAGTAGAATTATGGAATCCCCAAAATGATAGATGATCCCCAAGCCTCTCTTTGGCTTGGGTTTTTATAGGAAGACTTTTCAGTCAAAGGGGTAATTAAATCAAGAATCATTTGATTTCTTGATTTAACCCTTTTTATTTAATTTAGATAATTTTAATATTTAACTTAGGAACTTTTAACTAGTTACTATTTGGACTCTTATAGGTATTTTAATATTTAATTATCTTTAGTAATAATAATAATATATGGGGTCTTTCTTTATTTCTTATAGCTATTAGTATTATTACTATGCTTACTCTTTATACATATCATGTATAAACTATATACTTATATTAATATTATTTGTTAACATTTTGTCCTTAGGTATCATATAGCATGATCCCTAAACATATGACACTTTTCTTTTAGGTTAGTCACTTTCTGTAATAAGTCTTTCAGGTAGGGGTTAGGTCAACTAGGTTAGGCAACTCTAAACCTCGTTGCATGTTGGATTCCCTCGTATAACATGGTAGTTCTTCAGTACTTGATGAGATATAGAAATTCAAAATTTCATTTAATCACTTACAAATAATTCAAGTGAGATCTATGTTTTATTCGAGTTATTTTCACTTGACATATTAATTCTTTTCAGTAACTCCTAGCGCTTATCCAGATCCCATACTCAATGTTAAAAAACAGGGAGTGACAAACTTAGTGCAATTCCAAAGCTCCTCGCTCAACACTAATGATAGGATGTATTTGTAGGATACACCTAGTGGTATAATGGCCGAGGATCCGATGTTCCAGAGCTTATGCTCAACATTAACTTAGAAGGCTCGAGGGCTTATTCCCAACACTTCCAATTTTATCTTTTCATGTGCTTCAGAGCTTCATGCTCAACATAAAGGTTTTCATAACTCATGTGCTGCATAGATTATCGCTCCACATAAATATAAACACTCGTGTGCTCCAGAGATTCTCGCTCAACACAAACATCAAATACCCATGTGCTCCAGAGCTTCTCGATCAACACAAAACATATCATCAATAATGTGATTTAGGTTCCATACCCAACACATAAAACATATGTAATTGGATTACTCCCAATATATCAAACAAATAATCATGTTCTTAAGCAATGGGGTCTTAGACCCAATATACCAACTAACATCAAAGTAACATCATAATCAATGGCGCTCATGCCCATAAGTGTTAGGTCAAAATTTGGGATATTTCATCCATCCCCACTTAGAACAACATCATCCCTAGTGTTCTAGGGACTCGGAATGAAATCATGAAACAGCGTGGGGTAAGCCTTTCTCATGGTGGCTTCATTCTACCAAGTACCCTCATCAACATCAAAGTGCTTCCATTGCACTTTTAACTAGAATATGGTGTGCTTCTTCAGCTGCACCTCTCTCTTGTCCAATAAATGAAGAGTTTCAGGGGAAAAATCCCTTTCCAGTTCCACCTGTAATAAGGACCAATCAATCACATGTTTAGTATCATAAACATATTTCTTTAATAAGGATGCATGGAAAACATTATGGACTCTTATGTGAGCAGGTAACGCTAGTTCATATGTCACTGGCCCTCTCTTGGCCAATATCTCAAAGGGTCCACAAAAATCTAGGTGCTAACTTACCACACCTTCCCAAACTCAACGAGCTTCATTTTTCTTTTACTTTCAAGTAAACACGGTTTTCTATTTGATAATATTTATCTTTTGTTTTCTTATCCGCGTAGTTTTTGTGGTGGTATTATGCTTATTTAAGGTTCACCTAAACATTGGGAACCAATTGTTCCAATTCCTTTATTAAGTCAGACCCTAACATGAGCTGATCCACCGGGCTATCCCAATTAACCAGTGTTCTACACTTCCGTCCATAGAGTAGCTCGAAGGGACTCATCTTGGTGGAATTCTGGTATTCATTGTTATATGCAAACTATTTAAGATGCAGGTAATATTCCCACTTGGTGGGGTTATTCATGGCATACATCCTAAGCATGTCCTCTACAATCTGGTTTACCAGTTCTTTCTGCCCGTTTGTCTGTGGGTAATAAGTAGTACTAAAGTTAAACTGCGTCTCTAATCCGAAGAATAAGGATCTCCAATTCTTTTTGGTAAACTTAGTATCTCGATCCGAAATGATTTCCTTGGGTATCCTATGCAATCTAAATATCTCCTTCAATAATATATTAGCAATGTGTACTACCTTGTAAGTCAACTTCACTGGAATGAATTATGTTGCTTTTGACAATTTTTCAACTACTACAAAGATCGAATCATTTTACTTCTTAATTGTAGGTATACATGTGATAAAATCCATACTAATGAACTCCCACTTCCATTCCGGAATGGGTAATGGCTACAACAACCCTGAAGGATGTTGGTGCTCAGCTTTGACCAGCTGACATTCTTGACATTTTGCGATAAACAACACTATGGCAACCTTCAACTTAGGCTAGAAAAAGTGTCTCTTAACAGTGGATATCATATTTTGATATCCCGGATGCCCCAAGTAGGGTGTCTGATGAAATTATATGAGGATGCTAGACCGAATGACCCCTCCTTTTGGAATGTACAATCTCCCCTTGGACCATAGGAGTCTCGTTTCGTCTACCTTGTACTCTTTTTGTTGATGAAACAACCTGTTCTCTTGGACCTTCTTGAGGATTTCAACATAGAAAGGGTCAACTCTGTTGGCCATTCTAATACTATCGTTTAAATACGAGTTTGACTTAAAGTCACCTCATATATCATATGAGTTCGTCGGCTCAAAGCATCAGCAATTTTGTTCTCTTTTCCCTTTATATGCTTTAGTTCAAAATGGTACTCGCTACAGAAATCCAACCATCTGACTTGCCTGGCATTCAAATCCAGTCGCTCAAATAAATATTTCATACTCATATTGTCTATCTTCAAAAGGAATTTCCTTCCCATGAGGTAGTGCCTCCACATATTCAAGACATGGATGATGGCGGCTAACTCAAGATCATGGGTGGGGTAGTTATGTTTGTGTTCTTTTAACTTTTGTGATTCATAATAGATCGCATAATTTTTCTATAGGAGAACTCCTCCGATCCATTCCTTTCTTGCATCCGTACAAACAATGAAATCCCCATCGGGATCTGCAATTTGTAGTATCGGTGCGGTTGTCAAAAAAATTTTAATCTTTTGAAAACTTTGCTCGTACTTGGTCATCCATAAGAACTTGTTTTCCTTCTTTTTCAAAGAGGTCATGGGACAAGCTATTCTCAAGAATTTCTCAATTAACTTTCGATAATAACCGGCTAATCCCAAAAGGGCTCTAATGTTGCTGACACTAGTAGGGGTAAGCCAATCTTCTATGGCTTTAATATTTTCTAGGTCCACAGCTATCCTCATCTCAAAGATGATGTGACCCAAGTACTATATATGCGGTTTGTAAAAATCACATTTACTAAACTTGGCGTAGAGTTGGTGTTCCTCATGTTCCCATTTACTCTTAGAGTAAACTAGGATGTCGTCTATAAAGACCAAAACAAATTTATCCAGGTATTTACTGAAATATTTTTCATCATACACATAAAGTTTGTGGGTGCATTGGTCAACCCGAATGGCATCACTACAAAGTCATAGTGGTCGTACCTTTTACGAAAGAAGGTTTTGTAAATATCCTCATCGTGAATCCATACATGATGGTACTGGGCTCTTAGGTCGATCTTTGAAAATATATTGGCTCCTTTTACTTGATCGAACAAGTCATTGATCCTATAGAGTAGGTATCGGTTCTTAATAGTCATCTTATTAAGTTGATGGTAATTGATGCACATCCGCATCGTACCATCCTTCTTCTTTACGAAATATATCGATGCTCCCCAAGGGGACACACTCACTTGGATATATCCTTTCTCAATCAACTCCTGCAACTGTAGTTTAAGTTCCAACAACTCTAGTATGCTCATATGGTAAGGGGCTTTTGACGCTGGAATTGATCCTGTGATAGTTCCTTGGAAAATTCTAAATCTTGTTTTGGTAGTAATCATGGAATTTCCTCAGTTGATACATCCTTGAAGTCTACAAGAACTGGAAAGTCCTTGATATGATGTTCTCTTTTAGCTTGTATGTCCTGGATGTTCACTGCAAATAGTTTGCAACCTTTCCTAACGCACTTCTTTGGTTGTAAATTGGATATCTTCCTTACAAACAATTTCTTTGGTATGCCTTGAATCTTTACTTGATTCCCTTGGCTATCTGTACACAAGATTGACTTGTGTAAGCAATCAAGCATGACATGGTGTTATTCCAACTAGTCCATGTCGATAAGTATATCAAACGATCCTAAGGGTAGGATGTTTAGGTTTAATCTAGTAGGAAAACCATTTATGTTTACCTCACAATCTTTAACTAATTCAAAAAAATTATGTTTTGTACCTGTGCCTAATTGCACCAGCCAAGGTTTATCATGTTTAACTTTTTTTATTTTACATACATCAACAATTTTAGGTGATACATAGCTCTGGCAAGAACTAGGGTAAATCAGTATTGAAATAGAAGTGTTTAAGATCTTTCCTTCTTTCTCAACCATGGTAGGATAATGGTCTTCCTGTCGGCCATCGAAGGCTACATAAATCCACGATGTTCCAGCTATGTCCTCTACTGTTGGTTCTTTTTATAAGGTTTGCAAGATTCCATTGGTCTTGTTCTTACAATCTTGGGCATAATGAGGCCCTTGGCATTTCCAACATTTGATTTGAGAGGGGCAACATTGGCTCCCCCATTTGATGTTGGTTTGTTAGCATTTGGAGGTGGTACATCTGGCTTTGTACCTGTTTTGTTAAATTTTTTGTTGGATGGAAAACTGTTGTTATGTTTTCTGTAAGGTGGTGTGTTGAAACCCAGTTTATGGTTGTCAGAGAAGGTCCTAGACCTGTATCTACTTTTGTTGATGTTCTCTTTCCTCAGTTGTCCATGCTCATAGAAAATCCTAGCTTTGTGTAAGGTGGTGTCAAATGTTTTAGGCATGTCTAATTCAATCCTTTCCTAGAAGTTCGGAGGAAGGCATCCTAAAAACTGTTGTATTTTTACTTTGTCGTCCTTGATGTATGGCACATAATGTAACATATCCAAAAATCTATTAATAAAAGAATCCATCATCATGGATCACATATGTAAATAGTGAAAATATTTCACCTTTCTATCGAAGAACCTTTTTGACATGTATTTATCCTAAAAAATCTTGTGAAACTTACTCCACTGTATTTCTCTTAACTCATCTTTCTTAGTATGATTCAAGTCTCTCCACCATCTAGCTTCTTTTCCATTTAAGTTATAGATGGCTAGATGGGATTTCATTTCACTAGAGTAGTTATGAACTCGAAAGTATTCGCTCACACCCAGAAGCCATTCTTCAACTTTCTCCCCTATGTTCGTCTCTCCTTCATAGGTTGGGGATTTTATTTTTCTAAACTCTCCCTAGACATTGTCATCATTTCTTTGTTTCTTTCTGCGTGGAGAAAGAGAGTCATCACTAGAAGGACTGTGATAATCTCCCTCTGGAGGTTCAGAGGTATGTTCTTATTTTCCTTTTTCTCTCGAGCTGATGGCCTGTTTAGAATAAAAAATTTTGTTGAACATGTTTTTGGAATGAGTGGGTTTTCCCTGTGGGCTTCCTCCCATCATGTTTCGCAGCAATGCTTCATTAATTTCTTATTGTTCCTTTCTCTCATTCAGATAATCATCTCTGAAACTCTATAAGTCTGCTTGGAGACTTTGTATGGTTTTCAATATACCAGAATTTACTTCCACCACTAGTTCTCCTCCCTCGGTGGGGGTATTCAACTTTCCATGCAGGTTGTTGTCCTCTTCAGTGTTCATGTTCTAAACTGTTCTTTTAAAATCCTACATTTTCAAATTTATAATAACAGGAAAAAAATTTGTTAGTTAAAAAAATTTTAAAACATACTTTATCTTCTTACAACGAATGTCTGGTATGCCCATTTGGTCTCTTAGTGTTGAAACTGGGCTCTGATACCACTAGTAATGTCCCCAAAATTTGAAAAAAAAATAAAAAATCATTAGGCTAGATAATTACTACCTAAACTAGACATTATCTTAGCTTATGCGAAAAGTGCCATACTTTGTTCACTAAACTGAATTGTTGTAAGTTGTTCTTACCTTCTTCTAGATATTTTCCCCGATGTGGTTATTAGTGCAATTCTATATTGTCGTTATGTTACATTGAATCTGAGTTAGATAGTTATGTGTTTACATGTATGTATGTACAGTCATTTTCTTACTTACTGTTTATAATGTTTGATTATTGTTTTACGGATAAACCTGCATTAACTTGTATTTTCAAGGGGTGGAGTGGCGGTACTTGTTCCCCTTGTAAAAACACCTAAAGAGGTAACTGGTTTTACTTGTCAGTTTAGGGTTTACTTAGTTCTTATTGAACTAATGCATATCATTCTTTGTTTTGTGCAGATGCAGTTGGAGACGAAAAACTGACTATAAAATGGAAAACAAAGACATACTTCCTATGACCAACTACCTCTCAGCTTAAATGACAAACACACCTACAGTCCTAACTAGCGATTCTTATTACGGTCCTTAGCATTGTTGTTTATGCAAGGATAGCTTTAATTATACCTATGCTTACATTAGTTACATAATTACTTATGGTATTAAGACCTTGATTTAGTTTGAGCCTGCACTTTAACATTTATATGGTTTATTTTGTAGTGTATAGGGATTATTATATTAAATCGCAGCCCTATGTTTATTAAGTTTCTTGTTTATAAATTCGAAGGCATATTGTAAGCCATTCATGGAATATTACATATGCCATGAATTATGGATTTATCCTAAGTCTACGATACCAATTTTGGGGTTTATGAAATGCATGGTAGATATTTGTCACAATGCGTTTTGCATGGACTATAGTTTTTGGGTTTGGAAATCACGTAATGGAGTACAGGGTGGCGGAGTTAATGCGGATCCAAACATGGGGGTCTCAAGCCCTAAGCTTGGACTATCGTGGATGTATGAGTCATTTCTATTTCTATTGGGTGAGCTTTGTTCGCCTCTCTAGTTTGTTCATGGTGTGAGGGTTTGGAGCTTGGCTGCGCATGGGAAGGTATGTCCTTCATTATGGTTTTGTAGCAATTTTACATTAGTTGTTTCGGTTCGTAGGTTTGGAATACTCCTCATCCTTAATTCTTGGTTTTGCAAGTTGTAAGGCCTTCACTGCGTGGGTCATGGTCTTCCAGGTGGCCGACGCATTACCCTTCGAGGGTAAGCCCTTTTTACAAACAAGTTTAAACTCGTTGCTCTGTGTGTGGGTTTTTTGATAGAGCATGAAGGTTGTTGTTTGGATGAATGCATGGTTTAGGTTTTAAGGGTTGCGACTAGAATGGTCTGTTTGTAATTGATGTAAAGCATTCGGAGATGTGTATATGATTTGGGGTTTTTGTTGGGTTTGGCGGCTTTGGGCCAAGACTGGTGTGGTTCAACTCTGTAAATGAATACTTGGTTCATAATGTTGGTCATGGTTATGATTCTTTATCTTGGCGCTATTTAACTCTATGTAAACTTCTATTTTTGTAATTAGTTTCTTACCTATATAATTTAGCATAGATGTTTGGCTTTGGGGATGTGCCATTACTGGCAATGGCGTTCCTACCATTAGCATAGAAAATGTGTTGATTGTGGTTATTATAGTGTATATTTGGACATGGATGTAACTCCGGAGTTTAACTTTATGAAAACGGATATCATGGGTAAGCTTAACATAGACAGGGTTTAACTTGATTTATGTTAAGGGTTTATTGTTTTGTATAATGGTCGTGAGCCACGAAATGGATACAATGTTTAAATAATAACTTGGTGTTTTATTCGTGTGTAGAGATATATTAAATTTTTTTACATCTTATATAATTCATGGGTTCTTGGGGTATGGAAACGTTGACAGTGCAACTGTCTCAATCTATGGTTTGTTATTTATTTAGTGTAGACTGTGTAGAATATTTATGAATTGTTACATCGTTAAAATGCTGCTAATGAATCGTACATGATTCGATGTTGGTTACTTTTAAATGAATTTTGGGTTTGGAAATCTTAATCTTCGCAGGAATCAATCCTGGGCTACGATGGTTGTAAAAGATATGTATGTGGATAAATGTGGTCTGGTATAAATGCCAATAGGATTCGATCCTGTGACTCTTTTTATTTATTCGATGTATGTTGATGAGTTTTATGATTCAAATTGAGGGTTGACTCTTTATGAGGTTGGTAGAAATATTAGCATAATTCTATTTTAATTATATTATGCCTAGATACCTTTAGAGGTCTTGATAGCTTAACTTAGCATTCGTAGCTTGTTGATTTGGTGATGATTTTGTTAATAATATTTTACTTACGGATTAGATTAATACTATAGAAAATATTTGGATTTATATGAAATTAATATGGGCCTGCTAATAATATGATATCTTCCGACAGAGATAATATATATGCTCTATTTTTTATTCGTTCTACGTTTTGAACTAAAGTTAAGAGACTGGAATTAAATTGCAGAAATGAAATAGAAAACAAAACCATTAAATATTTAGACGGGAAATAACTTGCAGAAATGAACTAGAAAACAAAAGGTTTGGTAGATAGCACTAATGGTGCTTATCTTATTATGAATAAAATATATTAAGACAACCTGATTAAAAGGAAGGAAACATAACCTAACTATGATAAAGAAATACATATGCTAATAAGCAATGAGTTTAAGAAACAAAACTCTCCTATAGATAACCCTAATCCTTGGGAAAATATTTATATTTGTTAGTACACAATGAATCCAACCTACAAGTGTGAAAAGTAGAAATGTAGAAAAGATAATCCTAGCTTATAGCAGACTATTACTAAATAATTATTTAGAATTCAATCTATTTTATAATAGTAATACAAGTACAATATGCAAGGGAAAAATCAAGAACCTCATCCATGTAAGATGAAGTTTTTTCAATGGCTGAAAAATTGCACCCTCAAGTACCCAGCATTAATAAATTCATAGGCAGATATGACCTCTAATTATATAACCTAATCACTTGGGAACTACCATGTTCCACCCAACCATGACCCAGAACCGTTCTTGGTTTAAATCCGGATCCCCGGGATCTATTTCCAACATGCAAGTAGCTTAGAGCTCCTAACTTGTAAGTCTTCCTTAACTGGGATATCATGTTCTGAATCAATTCTCTTTTCTCCGCTTAGAAAAAAATTTCTCCAAGAAATCTCGTGAAAATAATCAGGTAGAATTATGGAATCCCCAAAAAGATAGATGATCCCCAAGCCTCTCTTTGGATTGGGTTTTTATAGGTATACTTTTCAGTCAAAGGGGTAGTTAAGTCAAGAATAATTCGATTTCTTGATTTAACCTTTTTTATTTAATTTAGGCACTTTTAATATTTAACTCAGGAACTTTTAACTAGTTACTATTTGGACTCTTCTAGGTAATTTAATATTTAATTATCTTTAGTAATAATAATATATGGGGTCTTTCTTTATTTCTTATAGCTATTAGTATTATTACTATGCTTACTCTTTATACATATCATGTATAAACTATATACTTATATTAATATTATTTGTTAACATTTTGTCCTTAGGTATCATATAGCATGATCCCTAAACATATGACACTTTCTTTAAAAAGGCCCTCAGGTAGGGTTTAAGTCAACTAGGTTAGGCAACTTTAAACCTCCTTGCATATTGGATTCCCTCATATAACATGGTAGTTCTTTAGTACTTGATGAGATACAGAAATTCAAAATTTCATTTAATCACTTACAAATAATTCAGATGAGATCTATGTTTTATTCAAGTTATTTTCACTCGACATATTAATTCTTTTCAGTAACTCCGAGCGCTTATCCAGATCCCATACTCAATGTTACAAAATAGGGAGTTACAAACCTAGTGCAATTCCAGAGCTCCTTACTCAACAATAATGATAGGATGTATTTGTAGGATACACCTAGGGGTATAATGGCCAAGGACATGATGTTTCTAAGCTTATGCTCAACATCAACTTGGAAGGCTCCAGGGCTTATTCCCAACACTTCCAATTTTATCTTTTCATGTGCTTCAGAGCTTCATGCTCAACATAAAGGTTTTCATAACTCATGTGCTGCAGAGATTATCGTTCCACACAAATATAAACACTCATGTGCTCCAGAGCTTCTCGCTCAACACAAACATCAAATACCCATGTGCTCCAGAGCTCCTCGCTCAACACAAAACATATCATCAATCATGTGCTTTAGGTTCCATGCCCAACACATAAAACATATGTAATTGGCTTACTCCCAATATATCAAACAAATAATCATGTTCTTAAGCAGTGGGGTCTTAGACCCAATATACCAACTAACATCAAAATAACATCATAATCAATGGGGTTCATGCCCATAAGTGTTAGGTCAAAATTTGGGATATTACATCCCTCCCTGCGTAGAACAACATCATCCTTGGTGTTCTAGGGACTCGGAATGAAATCATGAAACAAGGTGGGGTAAGCCTTTCTCATGGTGGCTTCATTCTACCAAGTAGCCTTATCAGCATCAAAGTGCTTCCATTGCACTTTTAACTGGAATATTATGCGCTTCTTGAGCTGCACCTCTCTCTTGTCCAATAAATGAACAATTTCAAGGGAAAACTCCCTTTCTAGTTCCACCTGTAATAAGGACCAATCAATCACATGTTTAGTATCATAAACATATTTCTTTAATAAGGATGCATGGAAAACATTATGGACTCTTATGTGAGCGGGTAACGCTAGTTCATATGCCACCGACCCTCTCTTGGCTAGTATCTCAAAGGGTCCACAAAATCTAGCTGCTAACTTACTACACATTCCCAAGCTCAACGAGCTTCATTTTGCTTTTACTTTCAAGTAAACATGGATTCCTATTTGATAATATTTATCTTTTCTTTTCTTATCCATGTAGTTTTTGTGGCGGTCTTGTGCTTCTTTAAGGTTCACCTAAACCTTGGGAACCAATTGTTCCAATTCCTTTATTAAGTCAGGCCCTAACATGAGCTGATCCACTGGGCTATCCCAATTAACCAGTGTTCTACATTCCGTCCATAGAGTACCTAGAAGAGACTCATCTTGGTGGAATTTTGGTATTCGTTGTTATATGCAAACTCTTTAAGATGCAGGTAATATTCCCACTTGGTGGGGTTATTCATGGCATGCATCCTAAGCATCTCCTCTACAATCTGGTTTACCCGTTCTTTATGCCTATATGTTTGTGGGTGATAAGTAGTACTAAAGTTAAACTGCGTCTCTAATTCGAACAATAAGGATCTCCAAAATTTTCTGGTAAAATTAGTATCTCAATCCCAGATGATTTCCTTGGCCCTATCCTGTGGAATCTAAATATCTCCTTCAAGAAGATATAAGCAATGTGTACTACCTTGTAAGTCGACTTCACTGGAATGAATTGTGTTTCTTTTGACAATTTATCAACAACTACAAATATAGAATCATTTTTCTTCTTACTCTTAGGTATACATGTGATAAAATCCATACTAATGAACTCCCACTTCCATTCTGGAATGGGTAATGGCTACAACAACCCTGAACGATGCTGGTGCTTAGCTTTGACAAGCTAACATTCTTGACATTTTGCGATAAACAACGCTATGGCAGCCTTCAACTTCGGCCAGAAAAAGTGTCTCTTAACATCACATATCATATTTTGATATCCCGGATGCCCCAAGTAGGGTGTCTAATGAAATTCTGTGAGGATGCTGGACCGAATGACCCCTCCTTCCGGAATGTACAATCTCTCCTTGTCCCATAGGAGTCCCATTTCATCTACATTGTACTCTTTTTGTTGCTGAAACAACCTTTCCTCTTAGACCTTCTTGAGGATTTCAACATAAAAAGAGTCAACTTTGTTGGCCATTCTAATACTATCATTTAAATCCGAATCAATTTGACTTAAATTCATCTCATATATCATATCAGTTCGTCGTCTCAAAGCATCAGCAATTTTGTTCTCTTTTGCATTTATATGCTTTAGTTCAAAATGGTACTTGTTGAGGAAATCCAACCATCTGGCTTTCCTGGCATTCAAATCCAGTTGCTCAAATAAATATTGCATACTCATATTGTCTATCTTCAAAAGGAATTTCCTTCCCATGAGGTAGTTCCTCCACATCTTCAAGAAATGGATGATGGTCGCTAACTCAAGATCATGGGTGGGGTAGTTATGTTCATGTTCTTTTAACTTTTGTGACTCATAACAGATCATGTAATCGTTCTACAGGATAAATCCTCTGAGCCATTCCTTTCTTGCATCCATGCGAACAACGAAATCCCCATCGGGATCTGCAATTTGTAGTATCGGTGCAGTTGTCAAAAGTTGTTTAATCTTTTGAAAACTTTCCTCGCACTTGGGAATCCATAAGAACTTGTTTTCCTTCTTTTTCAAAGAGGTCATGGAACAAGCTATTCTCAAGAAGTTCTCAGTTAACTTCTGATAATAACCGGCTAATCCCAAAAAGGATATAATGTCAGTGACACTAGTAGGGGTAAGCCAATATTCTATGGCTTTAATATTTTATAGGTCCACAGCTATCCTCGTTTCAAAGATGATGTAACCCAAGTACTATATATGTGGTTTGTAAAAATCACATTTACTAAACTTAGTGTAGAGTTGGTGTTCCTGTAACACCTATAGCATTATGCGGAGGTGTTCCTCATGTTCCTATTTACTCTTAGAGTAAACTAGGACGCCATCTATAAAGACCAAAACAAATTTATCCAGGTATTTAATGAAATATTGTTCATCATACACATAAAGTTTGTTCAACCTGAACGGGATCACTACAAATTCATAGTGGTCGTACCTTGTACGAAAGAAGGTTTTGTAAATATCCTCATCGTGAATCCATACATGATGGTACCTGGCTCTCAGGTTGATCTTCAAAAATATATTAGCTCCTCCTACTTGATCGAACAAGTCATTGATCCTAGAGAGTGGGTATCGGTTCTTAATAGTCATCTTGTTAAGCTGACGGTAATCGATGCACATTCACACCATGCCATCCTTATTCTTTACGAAATGTATCAGTGCTCCCCAAGGGACACACTCGCTCAAATATATCATTTCTTAATCAACTCCTACAACTATAGTTTGAGTTCCACCAACTCTGGCCTACTCATACGGTAAGGGGATTTTGAAGCCTGAAGTAATCTTGTGACAGTTCTATCGAAAATTTTAAATCTCGTTTCAATGGTAATCATGGAATTTCCTCAGTTGATACATCCTTGAAGTCTACAAGAATTGGAAAGTCCTCGATATGATGTTCTCTTTTAGCTTGTATGTCCTGGATGTTCACTGCAAACAGTTTGCAGCCTTTCCTAACACACTTATTTGGTTGTAAATTGGATATCTGCCTTACAGACACTTTCTTAGGTATGCCTTGAATCTTTACTTGATTCCCTTGGCTATTTGTACACAAGATTGACTTGTGTATGCAATCAAGCATGACATGGTGTTGTTCCAACCAGTCCATGCTGTTAAGTATATCATACGATCCTAAAGGTAGGATGTTCAGGTTTAATCTAGTAGGAAAACCATTTAGGTTTACCTAACAATATTTAACTAATTCAAAAAATTTATGTTTCATACCTGTGCCTAATTGCACCAACCAAGGTTTATCATGTTTAACTTTTCCTATTTTACATACATCAACAATTTTAGGCAACACATAGCTCCGGCAAGAACTGGGGTAAATCAGTATTGAAATAGAAGTGTTTAAGATCCTACCTTCTATCTCAACCATGGTAGCCTAATGGTCTTCCTGTCGGCCATCCAAGGCTGCATAAATCCACGATGTTCTAGCTATGTTCTCTACTGTTGGTTCTTCTTATAAGGTTTGCAAGACTTCATTCGTCTTGTTCTTACAATCTCGAGCATAATGAGGCACTTGGAATTTCCAGCATTTGATTTGAGAGGGGAAACATTGGCTCCCCCATTTGATGCTGGTTTGTGAGCATTTGGAGGTGGTACATATGGCGTTGTACCTATTTTGTTAATTTTTTTGTTGGCTGGAAAACTTTTGTTATGTTTTCTATAAGGTGGTGGGTTGAAACCCAGTTTACGATTGTCAGAGAAGGTCCTAGACCTGTATCTACTTTTGTTGATGTTCTCTTGCCTTAGTTGTCCATGCTCATAGAAAATCCTAGCTTTGTGTAAGGTGGTGTCAAATGTTTTAGGCATGTCAAATTCAATCCTTTCCCAGAAGTTCGAAGGAAGACATTCTAAAAACTGTTGTATTTTTACTTTCTCATCCTTGATGTATGGCACATAATGTAACAGATCCAAAAATTTGTTAATAAAAGAATCCATCATCATGGATCACATATGTAAATAGTGAAAATCTTTCACCTTTCTATCGAAGAACCTTTTGACATGTATTTATCCTGAAAAATCTTGTGAAACTTACTCGACGTATTTCTCTTAACTTATCTTTCTTGGTATGATTCAAGTCTCTCCACCATCTAGCTTCTTTTCCATTTAAGTTATAGATGGCTAGATAAGATTTCATTTCGCTAGAGTAGTTATGAACTCGGAAGTATTCGCTCACACCCAGAAGCCATTCTTCAGCTTTCTCCCATGTGTTCGTCTCTCCTTCATAGGTTGGAGATTTTATTTTTCTGAACTCTCCCTGGACATTGTCATCATTTCTTTGTTTCTTTCCACATGGAGAAAGAGAGTCATCACTAGAAGGACTATGATAATCTCCTTCTGGAGGTTCAAGGGTATGTTCTTATTTTCCTTCTTCTCTCGAGCTGATGGCCTGTTTAGAATAAAATTATTTATTGAACCTATTTTTGGAATGAGTGGGTTTTCGCTGCAGGCTTCCTCCCGTCATGTTTCGTAGCAATGCTTCATTAATTTCTTATTGTTCCTTTCTCTCATTTAGATAATCATCTCTAAAACTTTGTAAGTCTGCTTGGAGACTTTGTATGGTTTTCAATATATCAGAATTTAGTTCCACCACCAGTTCTCCTTCCTCGGTGGGGGTATTCAACTTTCCATGCCGGTTGTTGTCCTCTTCAGTGTTCATGTTCTAAACTATTCTTTTAAAATCCTGCATTTGCAAATTTATAATAACGAGAAAATTTTCTGTTAGTTAAAAAAATTTAAAAACATACTTTATCTTCTTACAACAAATGTCTGGTACGCCCATTTGGTCTCTTAGTGTTGAAACTGGGCTCTGATACCGCTTGTAATGTCCCCAAAATTTTAAAAAAAAAATCATTAGGCTAGTTAATTACTGCCTAAACTAGAAATTAGCTTAGCTTATGCAAAAAGTGTCATACTTTGTTCACTAAACTGAATTTTCGTAAGTTGTTCTTACCTTCTTCTAGATATTTTGCCCGATGTGGTTATTAGTGTAATTCTATATTGTCATTATGTTACATTGAATCTGAGTTAGATAGTTATGTGTTTACATGTATGTATGTATAGTCATTTGCTTACTTACTCTTTATAATGTTTGATTACTGTTTTATGGATAAACCTGCATTAACTTGTATTTTCAAGGGGTGGAGTGGTGAGACTTGTTCCCCTTGTAAAAACACCTGAAGAGGTAACTGGTTTTACTTGTCAGTTTAGGGTTTACTTAGTTCTTATTGAACTAATGCATATCATTCTTTGTTTTGTGCAGATGCAGTTGGAGACAGAAAAATGACTATAAAATGGAAAACAAAGACATTTTTCCTATGACCAACTACCTCTTAGCTTAAACGAAAAATACACCTACAGTCCTAACTAGGGATTCTTATTATGGTCCTTAGCATTGTTGTTTATGCAAGGCTAGGTTTAATTATACCTATGCTTACATTAGTTACCATTATTACTTTTGGTCTTAAGACCTTGATATAGTTTGAGTCTGCATTTAACATTTATATGGTTTATTTTGTATTGTATATGGCTTATTATAGCATCCCTATGTTTATTAAGGTTCTTGTGTATAAAGTCGAAGGCATATTGTAAGACATTAATGGCATATTACATATTCAATGAATTATGGCTTTATCCTAAGTCTACGATACCAATGTTGGGGTTTATGAAATGCATGGTAGATATTTGTCACAACGTGTTTTGCATGGACTATAGTCTTTTGGTTTGGAAATCACGTAATGGAGGACAGGGTGGCGAAGTTAATGCACCTTGGGAAACATGGGTCTCAATCCTTAATCTTGGACTATCGTGGAGGTATGAGTCATTTGCAGATTTTTTGGGTGAGACATGTTCGGCTCTCTTGTCTGTCCACGGTGTGAGGGTTTGGAGCTTGGCTGCGCGTGGGAAGTTATGTCCTTTATTCTCGTTTTGCAATGTTTCTACAATAGTTGGTTCGGTTCAGAGGTTTGTCATACTCCCCATCCTTCGTTCTTGGTTTTTCATCTTGCAGGTCCTTCATCGCGTGGGTCGTGGTATTCCAGGTGGCCGACGCATACTCTGCATCCTTCATTCTTCTTTTTGCAGGTTGCAGGTCCTTCACAGCATGGGTCATGGTATTCCAAGTGGCTAACAGGTAATCCCTATTTACAAACAATTTTAAACGTGTTCCTCTGTGGGTTGTGTTACCACCTAAGTTGTACTTAGTGGTTTTTATCAAGTGAGCCTGGTGAACCAGACAGGGTTAACTTGTTTGGACTGCAAAAGACCTTTCTAAGTACTTCTGGGAAGTGCTTGTTGTACTATATCACATGTTCATACCCCATGGGGGAATTGTAATAAATGTTCTAGCATGATAGTGTCTGTAAAAGACTCGGTCTCTTAGACTTCATTTGTCAATCCGATCAGCCTAGGTTGTTTTTTTCCTTGGTTATTATTGGTTGTTGAATAAACGACTGATAATTTCTGAGTTTTTCACTCCATACCTCAAAAGTTGGGGTGGTCGGCTTGGCATTTAGGCCTATTGAGGTTATTAGAGTGTATGTGTCAATGTATAAACATGATAGACATATTTTTTGAGTCATATGAACATGTCTAAGTCCCCCTAGGTGTTTTTCAATTTTTCAATTTTTTAGTTTTTTTAGTATTTTTTATTAAAATTTAATTTTTCCAAAACTTAGGCTATTTTTTAATAGTTTAATTGGAAAAATTGATTTTGTAATAAAAGTGGGCCAAATAATCAGTTTCAGTCATGTAGGTGCTCATTTTCAAGCTAAGAGCACCATGTAAATCCATGGACCCACTATTTCCTAGTTTTGAGTGATTTTCCATCACTCAGGTCAGAAAGCCCCAAAAATCAATTATTGACTATTTTAATTAATAAATTGATGAATAATGGAGCAAATCCAAAATCATAGATCAATGGAGTCTCAGCCGATTTGATTGAAATCAGTCAAATCCGAAGCAGATTCACTGGATCTGACAAATCCTTGACTGAAGGAGGTGATCAAATCAGATCCAGAGTTGATCTTCAGCATCCTTTATGGGGAATTTCACCCTCTCTCTCTCCTCAACATGTTTTGGCTCATCTGGATGAGTTTTGGTGGATGCTTCAGTCAACGAGTTGAGGTGGCAGTCAGATCAACTCTCCGATTGACAATTGCACTCAATGGGACTCAGATCTAGCTCAGTTAGACCCAGATCAGGCATTGATGGACTCTCCATCAGCATATTTGGTCTATCTCCTTAGGATTGGCTAATTTGTATATATCCAGGCACAGCCTCCTCTTCCAAGCTAGTTAGAACTGGGATTGAGGTGCTGCTGCTATTGTAACTCTGTAATTCTTCATTTGAAATAAAGAAAAGATTTGGAGGCAATATGGTGTGGTGCCATTGCATGTGTGGATGATTATTGCCATTGTTTTACTGAGGTAACCTGTATCTGTGGTCATTTTTTGCGAATTTCTTGTAGATCTATGGTTAAGATTGGTAATTAGCTTATTACAATCTTGATAGGAAAGGTGTTGATCAATAATTTTATTGACTGTCACTCTCCTTGGATGCATGTTTAGAGATATGGATTCAGCATGTCGTATAAGCTTATATGCATGTTATCTTGAATCTCTTTGTATGTACTAATCGGATCTCACAAGTTTCTTGGCAAGTTCTTTCATTTCAGCTGAGTTGCAGGTTCATACTTTGGAGAGGATGCTGATCTAGTTTGCTTCTTCATTCTCCTCAAAACATTTCAAAGGCATAGTCCCTCGCCATTCCACCTGAAATCTCTACTACGGATCTTCAAGGAAACCAGCACTTTTCTCCTCTTCTTCCTCCCTCAAAATCAACACTTTACTCGGTTACTTGGTTCAGTTCATAGCCGTGATTTCATTTGGATATGTTTCATCAAAGTAAAATATACATAGATCTGATATTTCATAGCTCATAACCTAGATCTTGCACTTAAAAAGGTTTCATAAGAATTCTAGATCTAGCTGTAGGGAAATCGTCTTTTTTTTGCATGAAAATTTAAAGGAAACTTGTAGATCGCATGCATTAGATTTTCTTTCACTGTTATAAAATTCAATATTCTGCAATATCAGTGCATTTTTGTTGGTTTCACAAACAGCAAGCCAAGATCCCAAGGAAAGCTTGCTTTCCTTGGTTCCTTTTCTGCCTGTTTAGCTAGTTTTAACTTCATTTTTTGTGAGATAAGGTAGGCTGATCCAAAGGTACTCTTAAAGTGATTTTGGGAATTTTTTATTCTAATATGATCACTGTATTTTAGCAGTTCTGACATAAAATAAAGGAATATTCCATCCGAAGTGGCCTCAGGAGCGTTCAAATCCCCCCAGGGGTCTCCCTTTTCACCAAAAAACTCAAAATTTTTCCCAAAGTTGTAAAATCCTGGTTTTAGCCTGTATAAGGACAAAGAAGTTTCTGATATATCATTTCTCTGATATTGTAACCATTAATAAATAAAATCATTTCTGAAATAGGCTCTTTCAAGCCCATTCCCCATCCCCCCTGGGGGGATTTATGTCGGTGCCTTTTTCATCGATTTCTGTTTATTTATTTTTTACTAGCATTGATCTAATTTTCAGGATAGTATGCTTGATTTTGTTATTAATTCCATACTCCATATCTTACATTACAAAGTAATCGTAATACTTACCCCACGATTTCCCGATTGACCCATTAGGGGAAAGAGATTCGTGGTAGGATTAATTAAGAAACTAGAAATGTGTATCTGTTTGCTTTTTTCCATCATTTGTTTATCAACAACTTTAAAATTAACCCCTCCTTGATTCCTCTATTGAGATCCACTTGGATCGAAAGAGGTTCTTGGAGGCTTTTCTTTTAAACAAGAACACCCAGTTTAAAACTTATTAAAATTTACAAGACTCCGGTGTGTATGCTCTGCACTTGGCTGCGGTTTGTCCCATCAGTCAAGATGTATCAAAAGCACTTGGGTGACTAGCATAATTAGGACTCACTCTCCCCAATTGACAAACCATCAGGTGAAAATCCAACACCTAGATCCAACCTTTACGGTGGAAAAATACCCAAAGGAAGCGGGAACTTACTGAAAAGTGACCTCGAGACACCGATCTCTGTCACACCCTAACGGGTGTGTTACGAACAATAGCCCCAGAGACTCCATTTCATCCCACATATTCCTTGCGGGTAGCCTTAAAGGTTTTGTTTTGGACATAATCCAAGTACTCTCGGGTATATCTGGAGTCCCCCTTTTGCTTAATTTAATCAACTCATACTTCAATTTTAACTTAAAACATACCAAGATGCAATCGCAAAAATTTCACTCCAAGCACATGCAAACATATTGATTATATTTCTGACTTCATTTTAAGGCACTGGTCATTTTTGCTTCATATATATATTGTGTATCAGCTTTGTGCCTTCGTGTGTTTATTTTTGTATCTTGTCATCTTTAATTGTCTATAGTTAAAATATTCAAACTCCTAAGTAATTGATTCAGTTTAACATCACCACACTAAGCAATCATCCTTAGTAACTTAATAGGGTCTACCCCCCTTGTCTTCGTTAGGAGTTGAGCCTAAACGGAGGAGTCAAGAACAAGGTGACAGCCTTGACTCAAGACTTTCCCCCAAGGACACACCGAGTGGCTTGAAGATTTTTGCCACGTGACCCAGGTGTGTGAAAAGGTGGAAACACTTTTTGGAGCCGTTGCCGGGGATAAATCGTTTTATTCTCGAGTACGACTTAGCTTAACTTTTTTCTAAACAACTAAAAAGATAAAAAACTTTTGATTGATCTAGTCTTTAAAAAAACATAAAAATTAAAACTCGATCCATCTGGCGACTCCACTGTCTAACATCCCTTCAAGAATTTCTTCCCGAAGAAACTGCCGACAATTATTCAATCCTCTCCCTGATCTCGAAAGGTTTATTAGGGAAAGATTGAATAGGCATACTTCTCATAGAAACCTTGAAGATTTAGGAGACCAATCCCTCTCAGATATCCATCACATATTTGTATAGAGTCATACTTTCCAATCTCAAGAAATGACGGATTTTTACAAACCCCTTGACTTTTCTCAGATAGCAGGTGCTCCTCATAACATTCCAAATGATGCTATCAAGAAGCTCCGCAGGTTCGAGGGAAATAATGCTACCACTGCCAAGACTCGTCTCCGAAAGTTTGAAAGGCACCTAGTCAATTACTGTGATAATGTCGCCTCTAACTATGAAGATATCAAAATGAAGCTCTTTGCTTTATCCTTAGAGGATGATGCTGCAGAGTGGTATTCTGACCTTGGTGATGATTCATATAAAACCCTTAATGAATTCCTAGAAGGTTTTAAGAAGAAATGGGGGGAAAAGAAAGAACCAAGACATTTGCTTGCTGCCCTTCATAATATAAAGAAGATGGAGAATGAAACCATGGATGAATTTAATACTAAGTTCAGGCATGTGGTTGCGGACCTCCCTAGAGACATCAAGCCAAGGGATGCCTCCATCTTGATATCCTACATCGAAGCTTTCACTGGTGATTTGAGATACCAATTAAGGGATAAAGATCCGGTCGATCTAAAAACTGCTCAAGATCTGGCCGAGAAAATAGAAAGGAATATGCAATCTTCGGGAAAATCCAACATTCCAGGTTACACTAGGGGAAACACTTCGTACAACAAAGAAAAGGGAAAGGCCATTGAATTAGAGGAAAATGAAACCTCTAAATACCCCATGGAAAAGGTAACTAGCCTATTGGAAAAATTCATGACAAACCAATCTGAGCTATTGAATAAAATTCAGAACAGAATAGTTACATTGGAGAGAAATAATGGGCCTAGGAATTTTCAACCAAAACATAATCAAGTATAACAAAGGAAGTTTCCTCATCAAGAGCCTAGGATTCCAAACCAGTTAGACTCAACTAACTTGGTAGATGAAGTAATTCCATGGTGCAGACCTTGTGAGCAATTCCACCCAGAAAGTACTTGCTATATAGCAAACCAGGTTATAGAACATGGGATGGTGGAGGTCAGTAATCAGGAAACAACATCAGATGAGTCTAATCATATATACATGGTAGGTTAGGCCTACCCTTTGTCACAATCTAAATAGTACAATCCTGAGTATGAAACCATTGCAGAATCTTATAGTGAAACTTATGATGAAAACTGTAATATACATGATGGGACTCCTATGTGTTCTCCATATAATGATGACAGTCCGGAAGGTTTACTACCTTGTGACCTTTTCTCTGAAGAAGATGAGTATGAAAATGAGGACAAGTATAGCTTGGAGAATTATACAAGTGACAAAGACTCCCTTATCCCCAACATAGATGTTGATGAGGAGTCCTGGACATTCATGGAAAATCCAGTCTATGACATGAATAAAGAGGAAAATAATGAACCAAAAACTTTTCATGGTTTTGTTGATTTTTCTGTCTATGGCATATCTAAAGAAGAGAGCATGGACCATGTGGCCGTGGGAAACTTTGATATGAAAAAGAAGCATGCAGTTTATCCACATGATAATTCTGAGACATATATCAATATCAGTAATGAAGACAAAGAGAACTCGATATCGGAACTTGATATCAGCAATGGGGAATCCATCACTTTTAACATAGATGATGGTGATGACTATTGGGATTTTTGTGGATATCTTATTAAGAATCCTATCTATGCTATATCCAGCAAGGGGAGTGTCTGTTTAGAGATTTGTGGAATTCTAATCTACTATACTTCCATAGAGGGAAGCATGAATCTAGAGACCTTGGAAAATCCTAGTATGGAAAAGCAGCATTCAAAACTCTTATATGATCATTCAGAGTCATATCATGTAGAGCCGCAAAAGGGTATCAATAATGAAGACATGGAGAAGCAGTGTTGTGAAAAGATAGATGTGATGCAGTTATTAGAATATTAGTCTCAACTATCATCTTCACATATAGAGTTTCCTCATGACTTGGAGCCGCTTGGGGCTTATACAGTGAATTATCATCCAGTAAGCCTTGATGATCAGTATGATGGTGTAGTCAATCTGCCTCATCATTCCAATTTGTACATCAACCCTATCCAGTCATGGATAGAAGCAGCCTGCACAAGCACTTACCAGTTTGGGGGGAAGTTTGATGACATTATTCATGCCTATGATTTCGCATCCATCCCTCCCCTTTCAGATCGTCACGCAGGTTTGCATTTTTTGAATAAAGTATCCTTACTTTGGTTGGTAACCAAAGACAAGGATATTTTTTTTTTATGTTAATACAATTCTTAGGTGGTTACATTGGATTTCTGATTACACTTAACCCTTTTTATATCATGCTTAGAGTAGGAAAATAAGCTCCTTGAAAAAGAGCTTTTACTTTCTGCATTTCTACTTAGCTGTAATAAAAATTCGCTTCTTTTAGTTAGTTACATTTATGTTATGTAAATAAGTCAGCTTAATGGTTCATTTGGTTTTCTATAAAACTTGTGCTACTGAGGTTTTTTCTTGTCAAGTTGAGATGTTTTTACAGGGTATATAAACTAGAGATTCTGGTGTTCTCGTATCCTCTCCTTTCCTTAAAGACCAGATCGAGCACACGTCCCGCAGTTGGAGCCAGAATGTTACCACCTAAGTTGTACTTAGTGGTTTTTATCAAGTGAGCCTCGTGAATCGGATAGGGTTAACTTGTTTGGACTGCAAAATACCTTTGGAAGTACTTCTAGGAAGTGCTTGTCGTACTATATCACATGTTCATACCCCATGGGGGAATTGTAATAAATGTTCTAGCATGATAGTGTCTGTAAAAGACTCAGTCTCTTAGACTTCATTTGTCAATCC
>LPNX010524029.1:0-42404 GCA_001517045.1 Pseudotsuga menziesii
CTCAGACAGGAAAAGCACATCAGGTATATGCTTTTGTTTGAGGTCTGCTATGAGTTCATGGTTTAGCAGGAAACAGTCCAGTGTTTCTCTTAGCACGGTCGAAGCAGAATACATAGCAGATTGCTCTACTAAGTTGTGAAGCCATATGGCTTTAGAAGCTGATATCAGGTCTCTTTGACCTGAATATGGACACAACAATGATTCTATGTGATAACCATAGTTGTGATGACAAAGAACCCTGTGTTTCGACGTAACACGTAGAAATCCGGTATTTCTACATACAAGATAAGATGCAGATGATGATACTATAGATGCAGATGATGGTGATTTAGTATTTCTATACCGAATATAGAGATGATGTTGTTTCAGTATTCCCATACTGAAGATATAGATGATGATGATTTCAGTATTCCCATACTGAAGATATAGATGATATTTCAGTATTTACATACTATAGATATAGATGATGGTGATTCCATATTTCTATACTAAATATAGAGATGATGATTCTTTCAGTATTTCTATACTGAAGATATAGATGATGATGCTTTTAGTATTCACATACTGGAGATACAGATGGTGATAGATCAGTATTCAGATACTGAAGATGTAGATGATGATGGTTTGGATGATGATGTACTGACGAAGCCTCTGCCTCAAGTAGAGTTCAAACACTTTCAAGACAAGCTTGGTGTTGTTCGGAAAGGCCTTCCTCGAAAGGGGGAGTAGTGATGTTGCAGTGGGATTTTATCATCCCTCAGTATTTTCCCTAAAGTGATCCGGAGACCTCGGTCCTCGAGAATGAAGAGGGATTGTATCATCCCAGGACATCTGTCCATAATAGATCCAGTGACCTTGGTCCTCGAGAACGTGGTGGGATTGTATCATCCCTGGGCACTTTCCCTAAAGTGATCCGGAGACCTCGGTCTTCGAGAATGAAGAGGGATTGTATCATCCCGAGACATCTATCTATAATAGATCCAGTGACCTCGGTCCTCGAGAATGTGGTAGGATTTCATCATCCTTGGACATCGTCCTAAAGTGATAGGGACTGATTCTCCCGTAATCAATTCGGTGGCTTCGGTCCTCGAGAAAGTGGTAGGATTGCATCATCCTTGGATATAGTCCTAAAGTGATAGGGACTGATTCCCCCATAATCAATCTGGTGGCTTTGTTCCTCGAGAATGTGGTAGGATTGCATCGTCCTTGGACATAGTCCTAAAGTGATAGGGACTAATTCTCCCGTAATCAATCCGGTGGCTTCGGTCCTCGAGAATGTGGTAGGATTGCATCGTCCTTGGACATAGTCCTAAAGTGATAGGGACTGATTCTCCCGTAATCAATCCGGTGGATTCGGTCCTTGAGAGTGTGGTAGGATTGCATCGTCCTTGGACTTAGTCCTAAAGTGATAGGGATTGATTCTCCCATAATCAACCCGGTAACTTCGGTTGTCAAGAATGTGGTGGGATTGTATCATCCCTGGACTTTAAGTCCAAAAATGGTCCAAATACTTTCTGTCTTTGAGTTGTGGATTGCAGGTTGTTGCTGATGATGATGATGCCATACTGATCGAAAGATCAGAGTATGATGATGATGACATATTGATCGAAAGATCAGAGTATGATGACGTACTGATCGAAAGATCAGAGTATGATGATAATGTTTCTATGTTGATGATGTTTCTGATTGAAAGATCAGAGTATGATGATGATGTTTCTGATTGAAAGATCAGAATGTGATGATGATTATGATTGACAGATCAGAATATGATGATGATGATGTTGTTGCTGATCGAAAGGGCAAAGTGTTGATGATGATATTGCTGATCGAGAGATCAAAGTACTAAAGATGTTGCTACTGATCGAAAGGTCAAGGTGCTGAAGATGTTGTTGTTGATCGAAAATTCAAAATGCAGAAGATGTTGCTGATCAAAAGGTCAAAATGTTGAAGATGTTGTTGCTGATCGAACAATCAAAGTGCTGAAGATGTTGCTGATCGAAAGGTCCAAGTGCTGAAGATGTCGTTGCTAATTGAAAGATCAAAATGCTGAAGATGTTGCTGATCAAAGACTAAAGATGTTGCTGATGATGAAGACTGAAGATTGAAGATGAAGACTACATGATGTTGAAAAGCTTCCAATGATTTATAGATGTGTTACCCTGCTGATGTTGATGTTGTTCCCTATCTCTACTCTTGTTGTTGTTGATGTTGCTATAAAATACCCTTCTCGTTAAGGGGGAGTGTTGAAATATTGTAACTTTGAAGAATATTCTATATGTATCTTTTTGTGGTCCCCGATGGTACTACCGGGAGAACCACTTGTATTACATTGTACCCCGATGCTCCTAATCGGAATAACTAATAAGAGTCATGAGATAGTCCCCTCTAATTGTAAAGGTGGGTCATCAGCACCCCAGTGTGGTTACTTGAGCCTACATGTGTAACTCGAGCCTACATGATTTAACTTGAGCCTACATGTCAAATGAGTTAACTTAAGTGAACGAATGAATATAAATAGAGGTGTAGTGCTCCTCATTTGGGACACACACACTCTCACTTGTGTAGTGCATAAGTGGAGAAGAGAAGTAGCTGGAGAAGGAGGAGGATCAGGCTTTGATCTCCTTACTGGTTTTATCTTTTATCTTTTTGGGGCATCTATATTGAGGAAGCTTTTGCTGGGTTTTTCCCTTTAGGGTTTTCCTAGGATAAATCTTTGTGTTCTTTTTTTTGGTTGTGCTTGTCTATCTTTCAGTGATCCTGTTTATATGCTTTTGTCATGAAAATGAAATGAAATACTAATGTCTTAGATAAGCATATGAAAATTTAACAATGATGAATCTTTTCTTGGAAAGGAGTATACTATGTATACCACCTCGGATTCTCCGTTATATTGCGAAGGATAACAACAAGAACATAGGTGCTGTAATAAACCATACCTATGATGTAATTGAAGACTCTATTCTTGGCCCCCAAATACTACGTATGGGATATCATCTGGTTCATCACCAGGCCCTCATCGAATTTTGAGAGATTCAGGGGTCCACTCCGTATGGCCCTGAGAATGGTCGCATCGATGAGCGCATCTAGGCTAGGGAAACCATAGGACTATACCATGAAGAATTGTTCCTACGGTGTTGAGGCATTGTGTCTCTTGGGGAACGAACCTATGGGATGTAATGCATCCACATAGATAGATCTCACATCCTATAGGAAATACGAGAAAGATTCTAAAACTTGTAGCACCATGTGATGGAGAAAAGATAGGGGAGCTTGCATGCTAGCGGTGGAATTGGATGTAGGAGGAATGTGATGGTGGGATTTTGAGTGGAAAATGATATGCTTGGCTAGAGAGCCAAAATAAATATGCTATGCTCGCTCCATTGAAGAGATTCTCTCACAACAAGAGCCTCACAACCTCCTTGCCACCTCAAGCCTCTCATATGATTCTCAGAATGATAATCATTTTCTACCACCTCAAACCTATTTTGGTTCTATATGCACGCAAAAAAAATTGACTACTACATTCATAAATCGAGAACCCTTTACATCATCGACCACTACATATGCAATTTCATTCTTCCTGATCGCATCACTATTGTCTCACCCATGGATAGTGTCATCCAGTTAGGGGACCTACCATTTGGCAGTTTTGCAATATCGAGTAGACCCAGGTGAAAAGAGGAGCACATGCTCTATGGATATGCATTGGAAACTTATTTTGGATTAGGTATTTGTAGGGAAGGAGTTTCTCAAACTGTTGAAGGGACTCCTTGACGCACTCAACATTGCAAAAACGGTGAAGCCAATCATATTGGTGGATTAAAATGAACAAACCTATGGTAATATTTTATTTATAACCTAATTATAAACTAGACCCAAGGAGCATCATCTTAGAATTGGGAGCTTCTGCTTAATGATTTAATGTTTTATATTAGTAATTATATTGTTAATTGTTCTTTCTTTGGGTGGGGTCTTAAAATCATTGTTCACTTTCATCGTCACTTGGATCACTCCATGTCTTCCACATGTTCATCTCATTATTGTTTTCTTACGAATAAATGTTGCCATCTGTTAAACATTGCCAATGCCTACAACATGAATTCCACTTCATTTATTTGATTGTAGGTCTCCTTTTTATCTAGGTACGATGTAGCCACTGCTGCCAGGAAGGAAGAAACACACCTGCGGATCGGATAAAAATTACTAGCATCATCATCAATAGACCCTAGATCAAAACTCATTATCCCAAGCATAGAAGCAACATCATAGAACTCCATAGAACTACTACACTCCATCCTGGAAGATGAAGATAAGGACCTCATTGGAAGCTGAAATCCTATCCCCATTCCCTCGGCCTTAATATAATTGCAACGGTGATCCTCCGGTACCATTTTCTCCCATACACTTACCATGTGGTTATTCAATATGCAATAACTGCACTGAAAATAAATGGACAATAACCATTTTTTGATACGCGACCTCGGTAGGGTCGGTAGTGTTTACAATCTCCCGGAAATATGAAATATCATCACTTGATGTCAACAAAATATATAATTTATCACAATGATAGTGGCATCCATAGAAAACTCAAGCAAAAACCCTGCAATTCTACCGGGAAAAATCCGACGCAAAAACGATTGCCCTGTTCTTCGTTTGTGAGAAAATATATGAACTAGGCAGTCCATGAAATATAAAGTGCTGCAAAAGCGGTTTTTGGGCATCGAATTTTCATTCATAGATACGTATGTATTCAAATATTTACTACCTAACCATCTCCCTCCCCCCTATGTAAGCGACCCTTTGAAGCATTTTGCATGTTTCAACATTCAGATCCCATTGTCCTACGACTCGCCCTTGGTCACATGGAAAAAACCAATAGATCATGTGACCTACCCAACTCTTTTTTTATTTTTAAAATGATATTAATCCTGCTTGCAAAATAAAAAATAAGAGGTAGATATATTTATGGTGTTAGGCGTTCTTTTCCTGGGTCGGTTTTGAGACCTATTGTTCATTTTCGTCATCCCTCTACTTGATAAAATCACACCGTGTGTTTTCAAATTTGTAGTTTATTTTTTAAATAAAAAAAAATTGACATGTCTATGCATTTAATGTGTTCATGAAGTTCACTGCTCCGTTTAGTTCATGAGGTTTTGCGAATTGTACATTTAACGTGCTGAATTACTTCAACTTTTATTTTCGAAGGTACGCCTTAAAGATCTGGCAACGAGTTTGGCTTATTCGGTTTATGAAGAATAGCCAATTCCTTCACTCAATACCATAAAATTGTCCACGCTTCCGACTCAATCTCCAGCACTGCCAAATTGAATCTTCATGGTGAGTCTCAAATTGCTGGAATTTCCCCGATAGCTGAAAGGATGAAGAAGAATGTAATGAAATTCGAGATGATTTACTTGAAAAAAAATGGTGAGAGGAATTTTTCATCATTTGCGGGGTGTTCTCCATAATTACCACAAAGAGAGGTCACGGGTTTGTAGCACAAGTTCGCCTCACAAATGATTCATTAATCGAAACCACGGGCCCAACTTGATGATCATGTCAGAAATGCAGATGATTCCGGTTACACATGGCACATAACCTCCAACATCTAGGGGATACTTGAGAGTCGAGGGGACCGGGTCAAGGAATTTCGAAACTGATTTCCATTTATGTTTTTACTCAGAAGTAAGGTTTGAGTTCTAACGATGTTTCAACTTATGGATCCAAGGTTGTAGTGCTGCTAATGTGAACCCCGAAGAAATGTAACATATTCTCATAGTCATGGACATGGCTGGGTAATTGACTCGTAGGGTTTTGGTTGTATGGAGTTCACTTATCAATTGGCTTCCACTTGGTTTCCCACCTGCTGCTAGATGTCAATGTTGTTCCATTATATTTTTTTGTGTGTCGTTGTCACTGGTGTCATTGCAGGGCTATGCTAATTTCAACTTAAATATTTGTTATCTGTTTGGTGTTTACTGTGTATATGCGTTGACGTTTGGTTGCTACCCGCAATATTGAAGACAATATTTAGAAACATTGATGAAAGTAATTTAACTAATTAACAATTGAATTATAGATTTAAACATAATGCATTTAAAGTATTAAACTCGACAAATGAGTTTTGTTTCTCCTCCAAATGACGCTATGCATGTATATACATGGAATGAGTTATTTTTCACTCGAAATGATCTTTTCCTAGACCTTTAATTTTCTTCAACGCTGTCAACTAATGATAGGTCAACCACTATACATACCAATACCAGTTATCATTGTTTTTTACATAGAAAAGCAATAACAACACCACCACTTAACGTTAGACAACTTGGGATATGCATAGTTGTACACCTAAATCCATTACATAGAGCAATGGACACATCAAGATGTCAAGCATTCAATTCTTTTCTCAAACACGGTCATCTTTATATGGTGATCCTTATGGAAAAAATAAGTTTTGTCCATCTTCTGATGGCTCATACTACTCACATCATATATAGTTCCTATATCATCCATGAACATATGAATATTTACCAACAAGTTGAATCCATCACGTGAAAATCAATCAAATCACAGACTAAACTATACGATACCTATACGTTGACACCCTAAGTTTGAAGAACTAGGGGACATAAGTACGTTAAGCTCAATTTCAAAGGTTATTAGCAATCAACAAAAAGAAAATAGAAGAGGAACCGGTCGTATTTCTCTTTGCATATATATATTTTATTATTTGACATCTTCTCTCAACACTTTCATCCATAAAAAGATTATCCTTGTTCTAAATCATGTGTGGTTCAATTGTCTAAAATAATGATAATGAGTTGAAGGAGCGATATTGGAAATTGGAGGTAGAATTATTTCAAGATACTAACATAGGGATGGAAGTTAGAAGCCATTTGTGATGTTACAAAATTGCAAATTGTTTGAAGATATTAGGATGAGGCTAAAATCTAATTGCGATGTTCCAAAGATAGAATTGTTTTTCATGAAATAATTTGATGATGTTACAAAACTAGAATTGTACATGAAAGAAGTTGGCATAGAGGAGGAAGGCTAACATATGACCACAATAGAATTGTAACAGGTACCAATGTTAAAGGTTAAGTTAATTTTTTGGAACTAGCAATGCCCATCTTAAACTCAATTATCTTTTAATAAAAAAATCATATATAAAATTTTCCATAAATATATAAAGTGGAGTTGGTGAATTACATGGTTGATTAAAATTACACATTCAAAATATAGAGTTTTAAATTGATAGAAACTGATTGGATTTGGTGCTTTACATGACTAATCAAAATTATAGATCCAAAATATAAAGGATGAATGGATATGTAGATCTAGAAACTACTCATTAGAACTAGGAAGAAATTTAAGTTGAAATGTCCATCTCTAATTGTTTGGAATTAGGTGCTAAGATTATGTTAATTTTTGAATCCTAAGACATTCATCAAAGCATGTTAACATTATGTTGAACCCTCGATAACTTTTCTAGCATTAGGTTGAACTCTCAACAACTTCTCCAAAATCAAAATAAAAAAATTTGGAACCCTTTTTAGTGATAACTTATTTGTCATTATTTACTTTCATTTTGAAGAAGTCACTAAAGTAATTTCAAAATAGTTTGAATTCATATCTTAATAATAAAACACTTTTTACATCTCATTTAGACTTGGTCTAGATTTAGTTTTATTTCCTTCAATCCTTTTAAAATCCTTTTAGGATTTTCTTAGAAATCAATTTGAAGCCTTTTCTAATGTTAAACTTTCAAATTCCCCAAAACTCCTCAAGGATTTTCAAAGGTTTAAACATTGAAAGGATCAATTCTAAGACTTTCTCCAGCTTTGAACTTTGTATCTCTTACCACATTGTAGGAGGCCTTGGTAAATTCTACTTGGATTCCTTGATAAACTTTCTACCTAATAAAACAAGCACTAGGACAAGCTTCCCACAAGCTCTAGGACCTTCTTAAAATTAAAACTTTTAATGAGCTACGAAATACCTTCGGATACTTGCAAATTGCAATGTTTAAACTTTTGATTTCCTCCCACAACCTTCAACATCCTTTCAATCAACAACTTCACAAGTTCCACAAAAAAGTTATCAATAGTCTTTTAAACTTCACAAACACAAGTTCACGACCATTACACATCTAATTTGTATACAACTAATGAACATGCCCCCCTGATTTTTTGAATCATTTGCATTCAATTCATCATGATTGACATTTTAATACAAGATCATTACATCATTGTGGCATGTGTTATGCCATTTGAAATTCCATCTATAGATTGCATTGTTTTTCCCCACCACATAGGAGATTAGATATTTCATACTCTTAAAAAGGTTGGAATTTAATAGGAAAATTTCTCGTCGCAAGTCGATTTTCCTGTAAAATATGGTTACAAATTAACATAAACCACCACAAAATAAGTTTGGATTGTGTATTTTTTTTAAATGGTTTTAATCATCAATTTTGATGCGTGAGTTGGATTACAAATTCCAACCCACCATCACTTAACCATCCTAACAACATTACATGAATGTTTTGGGAATTAGTTAAGTTTGGAATCTTCACCATCATTAGAATGAGAGTTGTCATAAATCGGTAAAGTTGATAACTTCATATTTATTTACGTTTAATAGAAATGATAAATTCTATTATTTCTTTTAATTAGAACTTATTTATAATAGAATTTTTTAGGAGTCAAATTTAATTCATTTATTAATTTTACATTAAAAAAATATTTAGTTTTCATTTTTTTTTCTAACATGATTGACCTAGATTCCACATGATAAAATCATTTTTCTATTAACATCAAATTATATAAAAAAAAATTAAATTTTTGAATATTTTTAAAAAATATGACACACATTTTAGTGTTGGAAATTAAATAATTAGTAAAATTCACCAAGGATTCAACACCTTAAGAAATTTATTGGTCATTATTCATTGCTTTTGGTTCTTCTCATTTGTAATTTTTTTTAAAAAGTACAGCTGATTTGAGTGTGATTATACATAATACCATTCCAATTTCTTGCATTGTGTAAATGATAAAGACAAAATTAAGTGCATGACAAACATTCAAGAGTGACCTCAAATATTTAACAGTAATGGAGCCCTAAGTTTTTATTATGTTCTTTAGAAAAGGGGAAAATTTATTTAGATGATAAGTTATGCAAAGTTTATAAAGTTTCATATACTAATATGTATTGTATTAATTTATATTTATATAGTATATTTTGTTAAACGAATTTCTAGGATTTTACGTGAGTTTCCAAAGTTTATTTTAATAATACTAATTATTATTATTATTGTTATTATTACTTAATTGTTTGGTGATTTACTTTAAGTTAAGGGTACTTGGACTTTAATGTCTATTGAAGTCTAAAGTTGATCCATGAGATGGTTATAAATGTAATATATATAAAATAAAGGGAAAGACAAAACACATTTTAAGGAGATTACATTTATAGGGAGACAAAACCATCAAAATGTGACTCTACATATACATGCCAAATGATAGTGTTGTAGCTCATGTGAAGGATCTCATTTCCAATAATGGTTCTGGTGATATGTCTGATGATTGATCATGTTTAAGATTTACTTTATCACAAGAAACACTTATAAGATGAGGGGGTCATGATTGCATTTTCCTATAGAATTTTGGATACAGACCGAAAATGTATTTTCTCCTTGGAAATTGTTGTTGAACTTTTATTATGTCTCTTACCTTATATTTGAGTGTTGTCATATAGGTTATCTATTATCCTAGAAGGTTTTCTTGAAGTTGGCCCTTCATTTTCCTTCCCTACAGTACTTGATTTCCTCAAGGTACAAGGTACAAGACCAAGTCCACCAATTCAATTTTCTTTAAGTCTTTTTTACCCTCCAATAACAACCTATGAACGTATTATTAAACTTTCTTAAAACAATTACTAATTTATATAATTACATAATTTCACCAATTACATTTATTCATACTACCCAAATAATCAAAATCAAAGGAACCGTTTTGGTTCATCCATATAGTGGAGATGGGTATGGGGAAGTGCACAAGGAGCGAACAAGTGCGGATGATCGGGAGGCTGAGGTCATGATAGCGTCTACCTAAGTGGAATTATGAAAGTAATAACAAAGGAACTATTATAAAAATATCGGCATCATGTATATGCAGAGTGGCTTTATTAGCAAGATATAGGCATCATGTATGTGCGCAGTGGCTTTCTTAGCAAGATATATCTGAAATTTTCTTTGATTGAGATATCGTTCAGTGATAAGTTCCATCATCTATGTTAAAATTTAACAATCAGTATTTTGAAATTATAAATTTATAGTATTTGAAGTGTTTTATTCAATGACTTTACAACAAAATAAATAGAATTAAAAAAAAAAAATCATTTTAATGTTTAAAATAAATTTTTTTGATAATTTTTTTTTAACAAATATGTACTCGTTAAACCTTCTAATGATGAAAGTCAGTCATTTTACGTGCAATGAAAATAGGTTAGGATGATTTGGTAGTCACAATTTCTTAGAAATGTGAAGTATGATAGTTTTACCATCATTTAACATCTATGCTAAATGAGTTTTCTCTATTTCTGAGTTCATCCATATCACTCTCGGTCTCTTTCGCTGATTTCCCTTACCACCTTTGATGCAATTTATGGGTTGGTTGAAATTTCTTTTCTATTATATTGAGCACCTCGTATCATTGTTTTTCATTATATAGAATACTGTTTTTCAGGGTTGGTTTATCATTAGGGAAGCCAAATCAACTATAAAACAATATTTTATTAGGTGTCTTATTTATACAAAGTATTACACAATAAACTGGTTTAAAAAAGTGTTTTTTGCTCTTTAATATGTATAAATTAGCATAGTAAAGTATTTTTAAAGTAAATTTAACAAAAGCATAGATAAAATAACCTAATCATAATTATAAATTATGAGAGTGAGAATCTTACCTAGAATCTTCCTAGGTTGGTCTTGAGAAAGTGGGTACTTAGAGACTATGCATGTAGTTGTCTTGGCAATAACATTGATCTCTATTTCAAAACTTATAACTGCTTTGGAAGTTAAATGAAGCTTGGCATCCACTCTATCGATTTGTTCTCGTGCCTCATCCATTTGCAATAGCATCTTCTTTTTCTCTTCCTTGTTGTTCAACATGGATATCCCCATCAACACCTTCATGTACCAATATAAGGCTATACTCTTGGCATACTTTGTTTCCCTAGTTCTAGAAGAACCTTCATTAGGAACCTAAATTTCCATCTCCTATCAAAGATCATACACCTACAACTCCCACAATCTGTTGTTCATCCTAGACCCAATTCTCCACTTCCTCAATGTCTTGCTAGATTGAAGGTGAGAGTAAACATTGGTAATTATCCTAGGCCTCGTGAATTTCCCTTTGAACTCGCAGCATGTAGGAATTCCATCGACGACTTGCATAAATATGTGTGTTGCTTCTACTATCTTGTACCCTTTGTCTCCCAGTCAAAGGTTCACAAACACTCTCAAGATCAAAATACCATGGAAACCACTCTCTTCTATGGCTACTCCACTACCAACATGCTCAAAAATGTACCCAAAATTAAGTTACCTTAACCTTGAACAACACAACACTAACTAAATAATAATACCAAGTAATTTGGGATCACTTCAATTATGCTTCAATTGACGAATATTCAACATCATAACATGAATCGATCTTGATGAATTGAACTATTAGTAATCCCCATAAAGGAGCCATCACCTCCCAACTATGCACTCATTCTTCCATCATTCTCCACCGTCTACCATCACTCATCCTCCCACAATATCCTAACCTCGCATTGACATGAAGTGCCCTATAAGCATCCTATCTCCCTTTAAGTATCCCTCCCTCACCTCATTGTTCCCTTTAAGTATCCCTCCCTCACCTCATTGTTCGCCACATGAAGGGGAGCCAGCCAAGAATCTACACTCGGATCCAAGATTGCATCGGATAATACTTTTTCCTTATAAATAATAATATTTAAAAGTGGTAATATTAAATTTTTAAATATAATTATTCATTACTAAATATATTTAAAAAATGAAAATGTTTTCATGTTTGAGATGGTAATATCTAAGTATTACATTAAAAGTAATGTAAATGTAAAGATGTTCATGATGGCGGAAATCAACATAATCTCATCTTACTTTAGGGTGCTTAAAGTAATTTAGTTGGTAAATGTGATTTTTTTTAATGTATGAAAATATTTAGTAATAGGATTGTTTGTGCATATCAAAGTGTTTTCTTAAAAGAGAGCCGCAACTGAGAGTTTCGTGTTTATTAGACTTTTATAATGTCTTATGAGAAACATACGAACACTATATAGATTCAAATAACATAAAACTATATTAAAATAATTGTAGACCATTTTTTTTACGAGTGTGTATTATACTGGTGGAAATTCATATTGAAATTTATTTAGCTTTTGATATAAGGACGATATAAACCAATTATATATAGAGAGAGGGGTAGAACATAAATTATACATTTCCTTTATATTAGTTTATAAAAAAACTTTTAAATACAAAACCATCAAACATTTGAGAAAAAATGATTAAATTTTGTTATCATAATTTCAAAACCATAAAACATTTGAGAAAATTATATCAAACTTTGCTATCATCATTTCATTGTCATGTTTTTTATTAAATTTTGGTGAATTATTTAGCCAATCACACATGACAACAAAGTTATTAAGTATTATGATTAGCCATCCATATTTGTAACACAGCCATGGAAGCAATCTTTCTCATTCATTCATACAACATGTGACTAATCTCTCCTATCCATTCATCATATTCACGCTCTTCGAACAGTCCACTTCATGGATTCACGCATCATGTGACACTCATTAATCACATCATTCTTGGTCTTCATTCCACTATGATTTGTTCTCTTAGGTACCTTAGTTATTCAAGATTCTATTTCTAGTTCTTAGACCATTTCTATGCCTCCTGTGCCATCACAATATTGTTGAAAACCATTATGTGATCATAGTCCTTTGTTGTCCACTTCTCTTCCATCAGTTGTCTCAATTGCTATCTTATATGCTCTTTTCTTTCTAGTAAATCCAACAACTCTTGGAAAATTATGTATTCCCAATAAGGGTTTCACCGCTTTAATATTAGATATGGGAGCATACTTAAGCCTATATTTCCTGGTCAAAAGACTCATTGCCAAAACTAGTAGAAAAGATTAGATAGAATGTTAATAGTCCTAATTTAATCTCTATTTTTCCATGCTTAATGGCTATCAACATTACATAAGAATTGAATTGAGCTCTTATGAGGATTTTTGCATCGCTTGTAGGCATTGTTTTAAAAGTTGGGCTTTCAAAACTTGAGCACAAACAATAATGTTTTTTTTTTATGATTCCAAATCATCCTTTCAAAGCATGAAGGTATTACAATTGAAATATTTCATTAGGACGAAGAGACTAAATGAAACTGACATATTCATTTGACCTACTTGAGAGTCTTGTTAGATGGTACACTTTACTAATTGTATGCTAAATTTTATAAATTGTAAGCTCTCTTAAATTGTTGTTTTTCCTATTCAATTCATCCCTGTAACAAAAGAAATATCTTGTGATATTTGTGGTTGAATATAATTGCACCAACAAAGATAGCACATTATTTATTGGACTAAAAGGAAGGAGAGGTTAGGAATATGGTTCTTATGTACACTAATCAAACATAGAATAATGTACATCGATTTAGATAATAATAAAAATGTATTGATGAACAACATATTTTATGGGGAAACCCTTCTAGGAGTAAAACCCACACTCCAAAGCACAATCAAATGAATTAATGAAAAAACATTAGAGGAAATTTCAATTTAAAATGGGCCTTCCAAAAATAATACAAATTCCATGTCATAATGTATTAGCCAATCAACATTATTTAAAATTCAAAAAGGGAGCACCTCTTAAACAAATTTTTAATACAAATTTGGGGATAGGTATCATAAAAAAAACTAGTTCTTTTCTTCGTATTTTCGACATATCTCCCTATGTTTTTTCTCAAATTTCGATTGAGAGAGCTCGTTGGATGCAGAATTAAATCCCACATCCAACTTATACCCACTCGACATACTTTTGACGGGAACCACTACCCCAAAAACAAGAAATACCTGAGAAACATGATGATGATGTCATCATCATGTTTTTTCAGGTATTTCTTTCTTTTTGGGTAGAGGTTCCTGTCAAAAGTATGTCGAGTGGGTACTCGTTGGATGCGGGATTTAATTCCACATCCAACGAGCTCTACCGATCAAAATTTGAGTAAAAACATAGAGAGATATGTCAAAAATACGAACAAAAAAATAGTTTTTTCTTTTCTTCCTTCAAAATTAATAAATATTATTTTATTATTTTAACTATTATTTTATTAATTTTCCTTAGGAGGCCCATTTTGATTTGAAATTTCCTCTAATGTAAGGAATATTTACAATACATTACAAAGTCTTTCGTTCTCTATAGGAGTGTTCGACAATAGAAGCTTTACGAAAAAAAATTGGTAGCATAACAGTAAGTAAAACTCACACACACTATATCCTCCAACCCAACACTCAATGAATAGGCACAGTAAAAACCATAAATTGTTTATGATTTTCCAACTCTACATGCTAGAAACCAATAACAATTGTTTGGCCAACTACTGATGCTACTTAACATTCATTTCCTACTAGTTATTTGTAGCTATTCTCTGCCACTACTTATATTAAAGGAGTTTTGAGGTAAAAAATGGGCCTAAAAAAATGTGCCATCAAAATTCATTTTAAAAAATAAAAAAAATTCAAGACGATGATGTTAACCATGGGGGTAAAATTTGTAAAAAAATTTGGAGGGTAAAAGAAAAACTACTTTTTCTTAATGTATTTTTGACATATATCCTTATCGATTTACACAGATTTCATGTTTAGGAACTCCTTAGATGCAAAATTTAAATCCACATCTAAGGAATACCCACACTTCATACTTTTGAGGCACAAACAACATGAAAACCAAAAATATCAATTAAATAACTTATTTTAATACATAAAATATGTTATTTAATTGAATATTTTGGTCTTCATGTTGTGGGTGTATGATGTATGTCTCTGTATGTATGATGTATGTTGTATGTCTATGTAATATCATGTATGATGTATGTCATGTAATATCATGTATACTCAAGATTTTATGTATGGTGTATGTATCTATAATATCATTTCCATATGCTCTGTAAGTCGAAATATCAGAAACACATGTATGAAAGGATTGCACTCCCCATGCTCTTGAATAACTATTTTTCATGGATTTGGCTTCAATATTGAATTAGTTTTATATCATATCCATATGAGGGTAATGAGTTTAATGATGTTGTGATATAAATATATGATGTATTACTCTCTAAATTCATGTACCTATTCTCTGTGGCTCGAAATTCAAGAAATCCATATGTGAAACTCTAGTAATTCCATGCTATTAAATCACTAGTTTTCATGTATTTGACTCCCATACTGAATGAGTTGTATACCATACTTGTATGAAGGGATTTTTCTAATGTGTAATAATTTTGGGGAATAAATTTGTATGTTGTATATGGTATCTATATGTTAGATCCTGATATGAACAAGTTAACTCTACCTTTCATATGTAAAAATCGAGCTATTTATGCCATTTCCCCATAAGCAATTTCCCTGAATGTAATCATGCAAGTGTTACACTTTATAATAATTTTACAAAGAGAATACCCATGATTAAATACATCCTATTATTTATTATATTCACCCCCATACTCGGTTCTCAAAATTTGTAGGTTCGTACTGCATTTGGAGAGCCAAAAGTGTGATCTACCCTTGGGGGTTTTAACATCGGTTTCCTAGTGTTTTTGTCCTTCTTTCCCCATGGCCAAAAAAAAGTTTCAGAATCAATTGGAAAGTGTATGAACATTAATATTATGAATTATTATTTCCTAATACCCTTCAATATATCTCATACATAATTTGAAGTCATTTGGGTGCATTTGGGTCAACTTGGGTTTCACTAGTCTAAAGCTAGAAATTGGCCAAAGTTGTGCACAGTTGAGTAACATGATAAAATTCATTTCTTATTATAACATTGAGTGTATGAGGTCTATTATTATGTGTTACATACCATATTATACCTCCATAAAAATTTAGTAAATTTTTGGTGGTATTTGGAACGAAACCAAGAAGGACTAGTCTACCACATTTTCCTAGTAAATTTGAATAGTTTCTCCTTAACCCCAAACAAGGTTGAATAGGTATAAATTTAGGTAAAAAGTATACATAAAAAAAATTGGTATGTTTTAATACTATCCATACCATTTCCTTTCAAATTCGGTAGCATTTGGTGAAAATTGGAACCCTCTAGACTCATGACTAGTTAAGCTTGAATTTGCCCAAGTTGTACTTTTCTTCAAAATACCAAGTAGGGACATTATAGTGGTATCAAAGCATGGTATTTTCACCTATTGAATTTATGGATGATAGATATGCATTTAAGAAACTCATTACGTCATATTTTGATGATACGACCAAGCAGCTTATGCAAGGTTTCGATTGGATGGCTAGCCAACTTAGGTTTAAGATGGTAGCATAGGGCAGTAGTAGTTTCCATCATGGAGAGACACATAAGACAATTTATTTTGAAGAGTTCAATGATTTTTTTTATGGATTTAGACACAATAATTTATATTTGAACTCATTAAGGAATAGTCAACAATCGATGAGTATGGAGGAGACCAAGGAGTCACCAAGTTAGTTGTGTGGTGAAGTAGAAAAATTTTTACATCAAGAGGATTGCAAGTCACTCTCAAGTGAACCTGAAAGGATGAGGAAACATCACATCAATATGAGGAAGAGTCCCTTGAAACTATAGAATATCATTCTGAGGGACATTCTACTATGGACATGGGCCAAAGGGAATCTACTGATGGATGCTTGAACTATGGAGGAGTACCTACTGATGGTTTCTCACAACTCTATGTTGGTGAAATAGAGATCATATTTGAAAGTGTTGTTGTGTCACATCCCATCCCCTCTTTTCTCTCGATGAGGAGAGGACGTGACTGCACTGCTTCTCTGCTATCATAAGAGGGAATATAGCCCCATGGATATGAACATAAAATGCATTGAAATAAAATACACATACATATATATACATAATGAAATCATATACAATGGAAGAAAAAATAATTCAACACATTCATATGTTCATAGTAATTCATTAAACAAATACAGTTGTAGGACTAAATACAAGAGAGCACTTATCTTGAAATTTAGTTGTCCCGCAACTAGTTATGTTGTTGTAATGTTCCACCCAACCATAGGCCAGTGTGCTCATCAATTTCTTAGCACCACTACCACGCCCGAGCTGGGAAATATTTCCACAAGGAACTAGGGAACAACAATCTCACACATAGCCAAAACACATTAAGGTTCACCCAAGCCAATCTATAGTTGGGTTTTAACAGGATGCTAAGGCAGTGGAAGGGGAGAATTTCTAAGCTAGTGAGCTCAACCACATATCTATGGATACATGCACAAAATATATCTATTTTAGCATCCATAATACCTGCACACCCAACACAAGGAAGTATTCCCTTCACTGCTACACAGTCCCTCAGGCCATACCTTCCCTTCCAGTGCTCTTCAGGGTGTGCATAGAATATTTTCCAGCCCCTCTTGATCTCTCTATGAGGTTCCTATCTTCAATAGGTTTATCAATCCAATTCTTGGCCTCTTACACTCCTAACTCTTTAACACCAAAACAGGGATGCACACAACAACAAAATACAAATGTTGGGTCTAAGAAAAACGTCCTAGGAACCAAAACGAAATTTCAGATGGGGAAATCAACCATTGGAGATAAAATTCGATTTCAGAAATATTATTTGCTTCACAGGGGAAAAAACTACCACTATAAACCCCCAAATCGTGGATCTCTGCTTCTTATACACTGAGAAAGACAAAAACGGATTTATGGGTATGGGAAAATGAGGAGAACAACAAAAATCGTGAAGGAGAAATGCATAGCAAGCTCCAGCTACGTGAGGGAGTAAAATGTGTGGGTGAATAATAGAATGGGAAGCCATTTTCTGGGTGATAACTTGCCTAGTAAGAAAGAATTTTTTTTCCAAAAATTATGGGTTTTCCCAATATGAATTCGACTTCCATACTCTCCCATTTCCAAGGAATTAACTACCTCAACCAACTTCTGGAAGAAATAAATGATTGGGCACAAAAGACAAAACGGGTAGTTGACATCTTTATAGGTTCTCCCATTGACGTTTGACTTTACCCTATTGGCTCAAGGATTTGAATAATTTCTCTCCCTATTCCTTGTGAAATCATGCCCCCATATCTTTGTTGCATTGACATAGCTAGTTGTGGGTATTTTCATTAAATTGCATATTTACATGATGTCTCATTTTATGATTTGCTTGGCTAGAACAAAGCCATAGGTATCAATTTTACTTTCCAGTGACACAAAATGATAAATCCATGGTGGGGCCTTGGCCTTTAGCTCCTCACCATAAATTTTATAATGGTATTTACATCATATACAATTTTAATGCAAATGGGGTCAAAATCGGATATTACATGCTGGAATCCAAATTTCTCATGAGCATGAAGATGAATACCTTGTGGAAGATAATGGAGAACCAATATCAACTTTCCCATCACCACTTGAGCTTCAAGAAGTTGATCAAATCAAGAAGAAAGAAGAAGAGAAGGTTAACTCCCATGAACCATCCTTTATTGAAGGGTCCTTGAATATGAGTAAAGGGAATATCCATGAGGCCCTTAGCATACTCCATGACACTAAAGAATTGGTATCAAATTCTTGTTGTAAATTTTCTTCATTGGAGGAGGCATCCTTCCTTGAATACATGGAGAAGATTCAAAGAGAAATGTGCACAATCGAAGGTAATTTAATGTCTTTCCTTTTTTATAGAAACAATTTGGTTGAGTTTAATGAATGGTTACATGAATCATACTTGAATAATAATGAGGATATTCATAACCTAAGAACTCAAAATGATCAACTTCTTAAGAGGTTGGAAGATACTTTTTATTCCTCCTATGTTTCATATTGGCATATGTTGATTTCTTGGAGGATTCTCATGACATGAGGGGTCATGAGAGACATATAAAATTGCAGGTTCTTGATGTGTTTGAAGATCAGCTTGATGAGAGCCAGTCATTTTTTGTGGTGGAAGAGGAAGTTGATTTTCCTCTTTTGAAATGGTTACACACTTTTTGGAGAAAGGCATGATTCCACTACCTTGGAACCAGCCTATGAGGAAAATTTTGCATTTTTGAGGGAGGTGCATGTTCCTAGCAATATGGATCCTTCACATGATGAAAATTTTACACTTTCTAATCCTTTGGGTGAGTTGGTTCTTTCTCATACATCCTACACTTACACATTTTGTAGCATTCATCCTAATGAAGTATGGGTGAAAGGTTTATTTTTTATGGTGCCACATGAGGAGTATGGGATTCCTATCTCTTCTTTTGATGATGGCATGAGTAGAGTTCCATATTATTTACATTTTCAGCAGCATCCTTTGTTACATTGTGATAATGAAAATCTACATGGATGCACCTATGATGTTCACATGAGCCACTTGGAGTATCTTGATTTTCCTTTCTCCTTGCATAGTCCATTTGATGTTGGAGGATCTTAATCCCACACTTGGGTGAAGATATATATGATTGAAGAAAATTATTATTGGCAGCAACATCCTTTGTTATTTCATGATGATATACACATTCATGGGTGTATTGATGAGACTTATTTGAGTCACTTGAATACCTCATGTTTTCTTTGCTCCTTATTTGGCTCATATTTTGGTGGAGGTTCTTCATTCGCTTCTTGGATGAAAGAATACATGTCTAATTATCTTAATGCACCTTATATTATTTTGGAGAAACATTATAGGACATGGTTTCCTCACCTATCTCACTAGGGAATATTTTATAAAATACCTAATTCTTGTGTGTATGGGCCACATAATGATATTTCATGTCCCCAATTAAATAATTTCCAAATAAGCCTACTTGCGAATAATGTTCCACCAACCTACCTGTTCCCTAAATTGACATGGAGACATAAACTTTGTAATAAGTGGATATGGGACACAAAATGAATTTATTTTATCATATTCACATTTAAATGGGTCACATAATGATAAATTATAATAAATTAATGTGCCATGGGTTCATGGATACATTTAGAAGCTTGTGGGGCCTTTGGATGACTAGATTCCCCACACACTTCACATTATCGTCATCCAAATTCGAACACATGGGTAATGTAACATTATTGAAGGGTGATGTGGTGTCAAATATCATATAATGATCCATGGAATTTGAATAGGTAAAGGAGAGTAACTCCCATGGAAGAGGAAGAGACTTGAAGACAAGGTGTGCCACTTGGAACAAGATTCCATGCATTCTATGACAACAAATTATGAAAGATTCTATGACAAGTATGGAAAATTCAGACCTGATTGCATATATATGACAAATATAACATGGCAGGGATAAAAATAGCCACCAAGAGGTTGAATTTGGGAGTTCGATGAAGCCATTTGAATTGGGGAAATAATGAGATCATGAAAAGGAAGACAAGTGTCATGAGAGTTGCTAAACCACTAAGATGAGTTGGAGGAATCCCATTGAGGAAAATTTGACCGTAGGAGGCCTCATGGAGTTAATAAAAGAATTTCATGAGGAAGGATAATGGATTTTTATCATTTGTTAATTGCCTTTGGAATTTTTGAGAGATTTTACTTGTCCAGTGCACGGTGAGTGTTCACTCTCTCTGCTTGTGAAACAATTTCAAGGGAGTTGGATTCCTTTCCAAGTTGGTTGATGGAGAGGCCACTCAGACCACTCATTGGAGCTTAATGAAGTATTTTTATTTTCTGGTTGAAGGTACATACAGTCTAATTCTCGTATATCTCCCTATTTTCTCATTCCTTCTTCTCCATTCCCCCACACTCTCAGGTTGAGGGTGCACTTGTTGGAGTGGTGCTTGTGCTTTGCTGAGTATAGTTGATGGAAAAGATTTGATCTAGGATGTATGGATTTGTAATCTCATGTACATATTATAAATAAGTTGAAATATCATAAATTCATGTATGAAAGGCTTGCATTCCCCATGCTCTTAAATAACTAGTTTTCATGGATTTGGATTCAATTTTGAAGTAGTTTTATATCAGATTTGTATTAGGGATATTCTCTGAGTTTGATGATGTTGTGACATAAATATATGATTTATTAATCTGTAATTTAATTTTTCTATTTTCTATGGCTCAAAATCCAAGAAATCCATATGCGATACTCTTGCAATTCCATGCTATTAAATCACTAGCTTTCATGCATTTGACTCCCATATTAAATGCGTTGTATACCATACTTGTATGCAGGGATTTCACTAATGTGTAATAATGTTGGGGAGGAAATTTGTATGTTGTATATTGTCTCTATATGTCACATCCTCATCTGAACCTTTAACTCTACCTCTCATATGTCATAATCGAGCTAGTTATGCCATTTTCGCATAAGAAATTTCCCTAAAAGAGGTCATGAAAGTGTTACACTTTATAATCAGTTTACAGAGGGAATACCTATGATTAATTACAGACCTTGATGTATTATATTCATACCCATACTATGTTCTCAAATTTTGTAGGTTCGTACTACATTTGGAGAGCCAAAAGTGTCATCTACCCTTGGGGGTTTTAACACTACAACAAAAACTGGATTTAGCATCTCTTTTTGCATCCCTTTTTGTGTCTAGAACATCTTTGATTGTATTTTTCTTCATTTTTTGGACAAAATGGCACAATTTCACGGGTCGGTGCTATTTTAGGCATTTTTTACGTCCTTTTTCTAAATCTAGCGCAAATTGTGGCGTAATTTGCACTGCGTTTTGGACCTAGTTATGCGCTAGGTTTTGCATCAAGTTTTGCGACAGATTTTGAGCCTAGTTTTGCACCTAATTTTGCACCTAGTTTGTACATCTAATCTTGTTGCGCCCCCTTTTATGCCCATGTTTGCCTCAACTTTTATGCCCTTGTTTTCATCCACTTTTGCATCATTTTTTACATCCACGTTTGCATCCACTTCTGCTTCTTTTTTTGTATCCCTTCGTGTGCCAAGTTTTGCATCAAAGTTTACATCTTGTTTTCAGTCTAGTTTTGCATCTCGTTTTGTTTCATCCACTTTTGCATCCACTTTTCCATCCATTTTTTCATCGACTTTTGCACCCATGTTTTCATCCCTTTTTGAATCCCATTTTGCATCCATGTTTACGTCTTTTTTTGCATCTACTATTGCATCCACATTTGCATCCACTTTTTTTGCATACCAATTCACACCCATTTTTGCACTTACTTTTACACCCACTTTTGCTTCAACTTTTGCATCCACGTTTGCATCTTTTTTTGCATCCAATTTTATATCAGTTATTGCATCCCTTTTTGCATCCACTTTTGCATCGGGTTTTGCATTGGGTGTTACGACTACCTTTGCATCTAGTTTTGCATCTACTTTTGTTGCATCCACTTTCACATCCAATTTGGTTGTATCCACTTTTGCGCCACTTTTTTCATCATGTTTTTCTTCCATGATTGCATCATTTTTGCATCCACTTTTGCGTCACCTTTTGCATCCATTTTTGGTGCACCCCATTATGCACCCACTTTTGCGCCTATTTTTGTTGTATCCATGTTTGCATCATTTTTTGCATCCATGTTTTTATCCACTTTTGCATCCAGTTTTACACCCAGATGTTGAAGATGAAAATGAGGATAATGATTATGATATCGAGGATGGTTATGATGATGATGATAATGTTGTTGATAATGAGGAGAACGATGACAATGATGATGATGATGAGGATAATGGTAATGCCAACATTGCCAATGATTATGATGGCAATGAAATGAATGGTGATGATGGTGATGATGACAATGACAATGATGATGAGTACAATTAGAATGATGATGTTGATCGCCTTAAAAAATAAGTTGTTATTTGTCATGAATAAATCGTGTGTGTCCTCCATAACCCTTTTCCACTAATCACATATTTTGGGTAGATGCTATTTATTATGCCAAAGGTAGTGATGAATAACTGATGAAAATGTCAATAATCATGATGATGATGTCAAGGACAATGGTGATGATGATGACATGGATGATGATTATGCCGATGATAATGACTATTGTGATAATCATGATGACAATGACAAAGATGACGACGATGATGATGATCATCATCATCATTTCCATCAACGTATTGATTAAAAACATCATCACTGTCATTTTCATCTAGTTCATCATCATCATCATTTAAAGCATATGGGATATGTTTACCATTTAAAGCATCCATAACAAGTGGGATTATTCTAAAACACCCCAGCAAAGTACAAAATTCAAACCACAAGGGAATCATAATATTGAAATTGTTCCAATTTTCTCTCTCCCAACAAAACATGCTTCTGTTGGAATATATTAAACCCACTCACAACTAAGAATAAAATAATTAATCATTATTTGATTAATTATTCACCCACTAGCTTAATTAGTTGGCATCCACTTGCACCTTAAAGTCAATACATGCCATCTATATCCTAGGAATTATTTATTTCCAATTCTGGGTTGATCTTGACCACCTTTTGACCATCCAGAATTAGTATACAGGACTTTACAGCAGATTTTGCTTTATTCTGCTTTTTCTGCTTTTCTTGCTTTTCTATGGATAAGATAAAAGCTAGTCAACTAGGAAACTAGGAGCTTTTGTTTCCAACCCATCCTCCATTAGTTTTTCTCCATTTTCTAGGATTAGCATGTTTTTTCCATCTCCTTGACAAATCACTCATGCTTTTTCCAACTCGTTAGGTCCTTGATAGATTTGGTAAGTGCTTTAGCCACCCATGGGGTTTGCTATATTTTGGTAAGCCAGCCTTTTGAGCTTTATGAGTTGTTTCCATAAAATTCTATTTTCCTATGAGGGATGTACTATTTATGTAAACTATTATTCATAATTTTTCAATGGAAGGATACAAACCAATATTCATCTCTTCATTGATGTGATTCAGTCTCTTTCCTTCTCTCTATTTTTCCTGTGTATGCTTGTGAGAATTCTTAGTAGCAAGATCTTTTTCCTGTGCTTCTTCTTAGCATCATTGCTCATAGCATTGATCTATTATTTCTACATGGTATCAGAGCAGCAAGGTTTATCAAATTCTACAGATTTGAGGAGCACTTCCAGTCTCCTATCCCTCTCTGAAGAAGAGCTTGTCTAGCTTACAAGATTTTCTCCTAGTTTGTTTTGCAGGTTGCAGAGAGTATCTCTTAGAGCATATCAACAACTTCAGTATGGATTCAAAAGTTCCTCTACTATCTCCTTTCAACTATGCTGATTGGAAGCCAAAGATGAGTGCATACTTGAAGAGGCAATGTCTCTTTGATGTCTCCATTGGTACATTGAGTGAACCTGAGTCTTATGAAGAGAAGATTGATTGGATAAATAATTGTGATAGAGCTTATAGAATTATGTTTTTGGGAATGTCTCCATATATATATCATCTCATAGATTCTGTTGAATTTTCATTTGAGCTTTGGAAAATTTTGGACAAAGCTTTTGGTTTGCGGGAAATTGAAGATGAAGCATGGAGCGAACCTAGCATCTCCTCTTGTTCTCTCTCTCAAGATTTCTTGGCCTCTACATTCTCTACTGAAGTTGATCATGATGAAGAAGTTTCTCATACATTTCATTTTTCTGCTTCCCTCTTTCATTCGAATGCTTCCTCCTTCAATGAAGAAGCAAATATTGAAGAGCCATCTTTTTCTGTGTCTCTTGAAGGTGATTTTTCTTCTTGTGATACTATTGATGAAAAATAAATAACATATGGAGATGCTGATGATATTGATTATGATCCTATAACCCATTCATTTTTATCTAAATCTCCTATCTTAGATTTTGAGATCTATGTGCTAGATTCTTCACACCTTGTGCATACCTCTCTCATTGATGGTGCGCAACCCAGTGACTTCCAGGATGTTTGCTTAGCCACATCAAGCCTTATTTGTGTCATACCACTTACCTTAATTGATCTCATGTGCTTCAGCATATCCTCCTTTGTTCTTGGCATCAATACTCAGAGCCTTATTGAATATTGTGAACATCTCATTCTTTCCTCCTTTCATACAGAGGATTCATTACCAGTGTATTCCCATGAGTCTATTGATATGCTTATATGTGATCCATTGGATTCTGATTTAGAAGCATATTTGTAGGTTGATACACATATAATACCACCATCCATACCATCTACCATACCTCTGAATAATCCAAATACTATACAAATCCCAAGCTCACTAGCTGATTCCTCATTGGTCTCTTATGCAGTGATATTTATCTTACATGATTTGAAGTCTTTCCTAACTTTAAGTGGCTGGTTATCCATGACATTAGTCATATATGGACTGATATTAAACATGTTTGGATATGTTCTAAACACTTATGGTTCAGATCTTATGCCCATCCATCATTCATATTTTTACACCTATCAGTTTTCCCCAGTTGCTCATAATTTTCCTAGTCTAGCCCTATATCCTCATGGAGCCATTGAAGCCTTTGTAATTGCTGTTCCATATGATAATATTTCTGATATATCAGAGTTTTATCAGCCTCATATCATATCTATACAGGTGCTACATCAGATTGGAATATTGACATGTGATCCACATCACAATTTTTCAGCTATTCAGGGAATTGGGTGTGAAATAAATTGCCTTATTTTTGGTACTCTTTGGAAAGGAGTATGCACAGATCTCTTTTCCATTTCATATTGTGTTTGTAGATCAGAGTTTGAAAGCAGAAATAAGCATTCAGATAATTCTCCTACTTCATCAGTTGATGAGATACAAGGAGTCTCTCCTCTTCATTCTTGTAGGTTCTACACTCCAGCACATGAACATGGAGTTCATGATTTCTTCAACAAGTCCTTCATCCAGAAGCAGTTCAGTCAGCTCATTAAAGTGAATATGAACATATGTTGAAGACACATTTCAAATTCTATGCCTTGTCCTATATTGAGGGAGGATTTTCCCCATGTGGTTTTGCCTCTTTCCTCACTTTTCTGGACATAATAATTTTTAAAGGGTGACCATAGCCTTGTTGTTGGGTCCTATATGCATCCATATGCATCCATATTTTTTTTGTCATACCATCATAAAGTCAGACTTATAGGGGGGTTTTGGAATATATTAAACCCACTCACAACTTAGGATAAAATAATTAATCATTATTTGATTAATTATTCACCCACTAGCTTAATTAGTTGGCATCCACTTGCACCTTAAAGTCAATACATGCCATCTATATCCTAGGAATGATTTATTTCCAATTGTGGATTGATCTTGACCACCTTTTGACCATCCAGAATTAGTATACAGGACTTTATAGCAGATTCTGCTTTATTCTGCTTTTCCTGCTTTTCTATGGATAAGATAAAAGCTAGTCAACTAGGAAACTAGGAGCTTTTGTTTCCAACCCATGCTCCATTATTTTTTCTCCATTTTCTAGGATTAGCATGTTTTTTGCATCTCCTTAACAAATCACTCATGCTTTTGCCAACTCGTTAGGTCCTTGATAGATTTGGTAAGTGCTTTAGCCACCTATGGGGTTTGCTATATTTTGTTAAGTCAGCCTTTTGAGCTTTATGAGTTGTTTCCATACAATTCGATTTTCCTATGAGGGATGTAATATTTATGTACACTATTATTCATAATTATTCAATGGAAGGATACACACCAATATTCATCTCTTCATTCATGTGATTCCGTCTCTTTTCTTCTCTCTATTTTTCCTGTGTATGCTTGTGAGAATTCTTACTAGCAAGATCTATTTCATGTGCTTCTTCTTAGCATCATTTCTCATAGCATTAATCTATTATTTCTACAGCTTCATTTTAGGGAATTATGTTAAAATCCATACATTCATAGTCCATCCATAGTATACTTGTAATAAATGTAAATATAATACTAAACCGAATTTATAAAATAGGTAAATATTTTATAAACACCGTTATGATATATAAACTTCTTTCACGTTAATAATGGTAAAATATGTAAATATAATAATAACATATAATTAATATAAATATGTTACTATAGTTCATATGTTAAAATATTTAATATAAATAAATATATATAGTTCATATGTTATGTGATTTAATATAATTAAATATATACACATATTATTTACTTATACATTATACAAATTAAAATATAGATTAAAATCTATGAAGTTTCATAGGGAGGCGAAGCAAAACATGGAGGATTTTTCAAATATAGATCTATGTACAACTACCCATTTCCCAATGGGGCTTCTACTAAATCAATCTATGGATTCAGGGTTATGAGTATCAATTTGGTCCATATGGTCCATCCCCAATTCGGCCATGAGAGGATTTAACATTATTCTGCCCATGAGGACTTATCACAGCCCATGAGGACTTCTGAGGGCACCCAGTTGGCAATGTGGGTATCTTGATTCTTGGGCGAGGACATTCAAAGCCTATTTTTTGGGGATGGATCAAAGTAAACTAGGAGCTCTACCGTTGTTGATGCCTCTACTATCTCTTTCTTAGATGTTGCTCTCTCATATACTATATAAGATATACTTATGCTCGTGGTGCTACTGATGCTAGGTCACCAAAATTTAGATCGCTATCTCGTGATTGGATTTTGTATTGCTACAGATTGACATTTATAGCTATGTTTTATGAGAGAGATTCACACAGATGGACTAATTAGGACTAGCCAGGGTAAGACCCAGCTAGGAGAACTAATCTGAGTAGCCATATCTCAAACTCTATGAAATTATGAGGACAAGGGGCCAAATCCATACGATCGTTGGATGCTGAGAACGAACCGAGTGATCCTGCTCTGTTATAGGGACTAACAGATTGGGCGTGCAACACTACGAAGCTTTGGATTTATAACAAGAGGTTATCAAACTACCTATTACTCAAGTACTAGTCATGATAATGCTTTCTCATGGAGCCTCTAGATGACCTCCTAGCTTCCAGCTTCCACATTCTGTTAAATAAATCAATGCATTTTCCTTCAATAGGATCATTGAAGATGGAGAGAATTTGGGATTGAATCAAAATACCGAAGATGTAAAGAATTGTGTATTGAATCAGCTCATGTGGTTTCTTTATAATTTTATTTTAGGTGGTGTGATTTCTAAGAACAAATGCAAAGGATTCTCCATCGTTGTTGTATTTTCCTATTTATCTGTTACACCCTGTGTAGAATATTCTACAACCATATTTTGCTTATAGGCAAAATACAAATGTTATGGCCTAAGGCTATGTCTTTTGACCTTGCCATTGCTTAAGTTACAAAAAATATCCATGGTTAACAAAAATTCATAAAAGAGGTACTATATCTTTCTCACATGCCAATATTCCCTTTAAAGGGCATTGTGGTGGCCTAAGGCCCCACACATAGTTCATGATCCCTAAGGAAAAATGTTTTGGCCCAATAACTCTTTTCACATCAAATCATGGCCAAGGGACTGAAAGCCATACTTCGTGTGTCAAACCTAAAAATGACCGACATATCTTACTCATTGGCTAAATATTATCTATGTAGTATATAGGGCCTTTGAGGTGGTCTAGGGCATCACACATGACCCATGAGCCCCTTACCCTTAGACATTATTTTTTGACTTGATAATATGGCCCAATCAATGATAATTATTCTTGGTCGCACAAAGCTTGAAATGACCTTTTCTTTCTTGTAAGCTAAAGCTTTCCCACATAGAGATGAAATTATAGACTAGGGCCCATGAAAACACATCATACATGACGTTATGGTGAAAACATCCATATAGCAATCAATTTCTTTGCTAATTTTCTTAAATCTATTTTGTTAAATTTTTACCTTTTTCTTTTTTCTTCATTAGTTTTAAAAATAAAAGAAAATACAATTTTAAGAAGAAGAGATGAAATCCTATGTTGTCGGGAGGGAGGGGATTAAAATCCCTATTGGTTATACATAAACATGCCGAAGAATAAGTTATGTATCAATGGGAGGGTAGAGATGTTAAATGGGTTGGGTCGAGATTGAGCATTGTCAAAATTCTTAAACTCCATCGCAATCTTCGCTTGCAATCGGTGTTCCATTCTTTATTCTATGGATTGCGACCAACTGATTCCATCGTGATCCCATTCATCCATTTTCCAAGGATCCACAAAAAATATTGCCACTGTAAAATATTAATCGATAATTTAACTGGTAACCAACTGTTAGAGGCATTGGCACTATTGTGGCATCTGGGAATTAATGGTGTTATGGAAATTGTGGATGAGGAGGACTGGGAGGGTATAAATCTTGTTTAGGGTATGCCAGAAAGGAATAATAATAAATTACAGATGTTTTTGTTGAATAAATTCAGCATTTAAAAATTGAACACAAAGTCCGCATCAAAGTGGAATGAGTCGAACTTGCAGCGCCGATGCACTAACCAAACCGCACAAATCGCCCTCTTCCTACTGTTGTTCCCTGTCAATATATTGTTTCATCTCAATATATATATGTAATAACACTAGGATATTTTAATGGGCATAATGGGGTATTCTCAGCACGCGATGTAGCCTAGAGAGAAAAGTACAATCAGAGCTTGGGAGAACCTAACAACTATAGGGACAATAAAATCCACCACCGAGAGAAGGAGATGCACCGAAGTTTGTTTATAAAAATATATTGTAACTCCGGTCTCATTTAGCCTTGAAATCACATTTTTATATGTAGTCACATCTTTTCACAATGGGGGATTTTACAAAGCTTGGGAGATTAGAAGATCACACATATTTTCTGAGAGCTAGAAGCCACCGGAGTTTGTTTATAAAAATAGAAAGAATTATTTATTGAAAATAACATCAATTTGCCAAGAAGGATCCGACCAATCAAGCAAGAAGTCAGACAACAACCAACCGTGCCCTGGAGAAAGAAGATCACATAAATTGGCCGATAAGGAGATGCCACAAGAGTTTCCCTACATAAATGGCTATAATTGGTTTATCGAAATCACATAAATTCACCGAGGGTCCCCTCTCTTTCCCTCATGATCCCATAATATTCTGTGGTTCTTAAAAATGATCTTGATCATAAAGAGGAACCGGGTCTCAATCACTAGCTGAATAAACATAATAAACACTTGCTTCTGCTGCTAGAGGGTATGGAACCATGCAAAGGGAAGCTAGTAGTTACATATATGCATCATATCTAATAGCAAGTTCATATTTCCTCTACTATTTATGAGATTTCTTACTTCCCTTTGACCTTGCTTGCTTTCCTTCTACTTACTTACTCACATTTCCCCATTGTAGATCACAATTTAGCACTATCCTTACAAATCGGGCCTTGCTCAACCTTGATCTCACTCATAAGGAAATTGATAATCCCTTATCCGTCTTAATGAAATGAAAATGAGAGCGAAGGGTTATCCCTTTCCTGTAGCGATAAGGTTATTCCTATATTTCTGCACCTCAAATATGCCGACGCAGGACCAGATAAGACTGGCGCAAGACCAGAAAACCTCCTTCCTTTAAAGGAAATCCGTAAATGGAATCCTTCCTATCTATTGGTTAATGATTCCCACCATACTATAATCAATAGCCAACTAATCTCTGGATAGAGGCAAATAAATAATTTTGTATTTCCCCTATCAACCGTGTCAGGTAAGGGTGCTGCATCCTGCATGGTTCTGCCTACTAGGAATTCAATTAGTTACTCCTAGATTTCAATATATCTATGTCACGCCTCATATTTATTCTTGACAGGACTATTTCTTCCCCTCAATCACACAGCGAAGGTTCCTTTCAGGCGGTAAGGTCCTGATCAACCCAACCAATAAAGCCCTTATCCACCTTTATTCCTAATGCGAAGTAAACCCACAAGGTGGGGAAGTCTTAAATAGCCTAGAGAAGTATTTTACTAGCCCATACTTGATGAATGATATGCTTTCACTGTCTCTCAAATTTGAGGATCGACCAAAATAACCCCATTGTCCTGATGATATTTAGAGCGGCTCTCCTTCTTCGTCAGATCTGCTATATATTTGACTTTATATAAATTATATAGGGGCAAATAATGCGGTTATGTTGGGATTTAATGGTGTTATGGAAATTGTGGATGAGGACTTGGAGGGTATAATTCTTTTTTAGGGTATGCCAAACATAAATAATAATAAGGGTTATGTTTGCTATTGACATTAGGGTTTTACGACATGGCACCAGCTAAAAGACAAGGAGGCAAAACAATTTCCTGTAGATAATGGAGGCTCCTGCTACTTGCAGACAATGGAGGCTCCAAGATCTTGTGCTCGACAAGGGAAAGGGATTTCTTGCATGGCCCGCTAAGGTATGCTAGTTTATTTTTCATCCCCATTTGTTTGCCCTTATTTGATGTATGCGATGCATGTTGTTGTTGTTATTTGCATTTGCCACATCAAATTATATACTTCTTGTACCTTGTTTTAATACCTGATTGTCATCCAATGGTTTGTGTGAATGTTTACATATTCTCATACATTTCCACTGCGCATATTTGTTTCTCTAATTTCTGTAGTGGGAGTGCATTAGTTTCTATCAGCTTTCTTTATCAGTCATATTTCTTTCTATTTTCTGCGGTGGGAGTACATTTGCTTCTATTAGCTTTCTTTACATTATAGTTTTGCAGAGTGCGGGTTTTTCTCTTATATCATATACTTATTATAGCTTGCTAGGGCTTTTAAATTCAACGGTTGCAAGGCCGTTAAAATGTACCCAGTATCGCAGCCACTGTTTCAATTTTCCCAACATATTTCCCAGCATCAAGCATGGTCCATTGCCCAATATGTGCCAATATTTTCTTCTTAATCCTATAATTGCAAAACCTGGTTGCTGCACGAGGGTTCTTTGAAACCTTGCATGAGAAATCAAACCCTCAGTATCAGATATTAGTGTTTAAACCCAAGCGATGGATGCAAGTTTTGTTTTTTTTGTGTTTAAACCCAAGCGATGGATGCAAGTTTTTGTTTTTCAAGGTGGAAATTTCCTTCTGTCTAGCACCAAGAGGATTACAATTGGCCCAAATTTGTCAGGCCCATAAGCGGCCTGTTTTCACCAATACGATGGCCCTTAAAAATCTGAATCAGTAATTACAACTATTTTTCATTTGGCTAAGTCCATACTCTTATGTCATAATCAATCAGTTCTTGCACCTGGAATTTAACCTGACGAGTAGACTGATATTCCATTGCTGAAATGCAACAAAGTAGAAATGTCAAAAGCATCTGTTAACAATTTTTTTTTTGCAAGTGTTAGATGAGATACACAACTAAATTGAGAAACCATCAAATATCAATTGATGGCTTATCTCTGACTTCAAAATTCTGGATCATTTTGAAAAGCTCTGAAAATGTATCAGTAAATTGACGTCTCGCAATCATTTCACTTGACAAATTGGTGCATCCTACATAACTAGTAGTAATCTTGGCAATGCTAAGAACCACCTTCAAAATACCTCTCTCTGCACTAGTTCTCCAGGAATATGAGACCATCCACAAAACCCAATCAAAATGATCATGACTTCCTTTACAATGACGGCATATAAGGCTGCGGCCTTAATATTCTAAATTAGTAATCACATATCTCTGGTAGTAAACGTTCTACAAGGGAAGGATTTCTGCACAGAAAATTGATTATAAAAATTTAGATAGATTCTGAAAAGTGCCTGGCTCGCACTGTAACTGTTCATTTATGTAGAAGTTTTCCTTACTTGGACATGTAAGACATATGTTCATGGTGTTCCAAAAAGTATGAAACACACATATGACCCAAAGAATTTGCATGATATGACTCAGCAAGATCATATATACTTGCAATATTCTCTAAAGTAAGGTCCTAAATAGAAAACATAGATCTCAGTGCTGAGGCTACACAATATCATAACAAAAATGAAAAACCGCAATGAAATAAAAGAATATTTGTGCACATACTACTCTCCCAAATATACCTGCAAAGTTTTTTAAATATGAACAACAAACATAGATTAAAAGAAATTCATTCCAAAACTAAATTGATGATCTTGTTTATTAGAGTAGAAATACATTAATAATTGATAACCAATCCTCATACGCAGTAGAGTGTTACTAAAACGAGCTGCTTGCTTGCTGATAAATATCGTTTGAGAAGTAGCCTACCGAGTCATGAAGTTGCCCTGCCTCCCTCTAAACCTTGATAGAAATTTTTCTCAACGATTATCTACAACATATTTCTGATCCCAATCATTATAATTCTTTCTCAAGTGTTATCACATTTCATGGCCATATTACTTGGGTGTTACAATGTCCATCTCCAGATCTGTTAACAAGGTGTTATAGGCATGTAAAATGCACTCTCTTTAATATATATCAGAAGTTTGGATGTTTGTTTATTAACCATTTAAGTCTTTGTCAATGTTGTTTCCTTGTTATAGTTTATAAACATGTTGTATGAAGTTTTTTTCATGGAAAAACCTTTTTTTCAAGCTATGATATGATACTCGAACAAACTCCAAATTAAAACATAGCAGCAGAGTGTTATCAGTGCTGACTTGAGAACTCCTACAAACTTTCAAAGTATAAATGACATAATGGTTGGTTCCTAAAAATGTAACCGACATAAGATCATTTATTGGGATTACCAGATACTATCGGAAGTTCATCGAAGGATTTTCTAATATTTCCTACCCCATCACTTCATTGTAGAAAAACGGTGAAAAGTTTGAACGGACAAAAAAGTGTATGGAAAGATTTAATAAATTAAAACATTTATTAACTACCACCCCTATCCTAAATATTTTTTATCCTTTCAAAGACTTCGTCATATGTACTGACACTTGTAAAGAAAGATTAGGTGAGGTTTTAATACAAAAAAATACACCGTATCTTATGAATCTAGAAAATTAAAGGAACATGAAAAAATTTATGATCCGCACGATTTGGAACTTGCTGTCATAATTCATGCATTAAAAATGTGGCGACATTACCTCATTGGAAGGAAAATTCTACTTATGTCAGATAACATAAGTCTAAAATATCTTTTTGATCAACAAAATTTGATTGCTAGACAGTAAAGATGGCTTTCTTTCTTAAGTGAATGTGATTTTTAAATAAAACATATAAGAGGAAAGGAAAGCAAAGTTGCAGACATGTTGAGTCATCATGAAAATTTATTGTTCACAAGAAACAACTATGAATTTGATATGGAAAATAATATCTTAACTGTAGAAAATTCTGATAAAGAATATCAAAGTTTAAGAGAAAAGACTGCTAAAAATGAACAGAACCAAGTAAAAATAGATTTGAACCTAAATAAACAAGGAATGTTTCTCCATAAAACCTATTTGTACATACCAAATATAGCAGAAATCAAACTTACATTCATGAATGAGCTACATAAACGACCATATTCAGGACATCCTAGATACAAGAAGATGATCACCATGATCAAAAAAGATTTCTTTTGGCCAAACATGAAGAAGAAAGTGGCAGAGTACTTAGCTCGCTGCATAGAATGTCAACAAGTTAAGGCAAAACTTCAACATACATCAATATTGTTGCAACCACTACCCATTCTGAAATGGAAGTGGGAAACAATTAGTATGGATTTTATAACCATCCTACCGAAGAATTTAAGACAACATCATTCAATTATGGTCATAGTTGATAAATTATGTAGGGATACTCATTTTATTCTTGTTAAATATACATATAAAGCTAAGTAGCATAGTAGATATTTTTATGAAAGAGATATTCAGGTTACATGGTGTACCAAAAGTAATCGTCTCAGATAGAGACGCAAAATTTATGGGTAACTTCTAGAAAGATTTGTTTAAAGGGTTAGTTACACAATTGAATTTCAGTACCGCATATCATTCGCAAAAATATGCGAAGACTGAAAGAGTAAACATATTCCTAGAGGGCATGCTGAGGATGTAGGTCATGGACAAACCAAGTACGTGGGAAGACTACCTACACTTAGTGGAATTTTCTTACAATAATAATTTTCAAGTTTCTATAGGTATGAGTCATTTTGAAATTTTATATGGATGCAAATGTAATACTCAAATTTCATGGAGCATTCCAGTTGATAGGTTAATGTTAGGACCTGATTTCTAAAAATATATGGAGCTAACCATGAAATAGGTACAACAAAACTTAAAGGTCTCCCAACAGAAGCAGAAAATGTATACTAGCCTAAAAAGAACTCTAAGAGAGTTCGACGTGGGTGAACATATGTACATGAAGGTAAATCCCAAGAAACGTTCCTTAAAATTGGGAAAGTATTCAAAGTTGGCACCTAAGTATTGCAAGCCATTTGAAATTTTGGCTAAAGTAGGGTTGGTTGCATACCAGTTAGCCCTACCACCCACTATTGAAGTGCATAATGTGGTTCATGTTTCTATTTTCAAAATATATATTCATGATGTTTCTCATGTGATCGATTGGAATGTGATCTAGGTAGAACCCAGAGGAGAGTTCTAGGTGGGACCGGAGCGCATTCTCGACAGGAGAGAAATTTTACTCCAAAACCGTACCATTGGACAAGTCAAGGTGAAATGGAAGCACCTTAGTCCAGAGGAAGCTACTTGTAAACTATAAAGTGATATGCGAGAGGCATATCCAGTCTTATTCCAAGATAATGACATGGAAGAATAAATTAGAAAGTTAGTCACACCAAGGAAGGTGTTATCCTCTAATGGGAGTTGTATGTAATCCACCTGAAATTAATAAATTATTATTAATTTATGATGAAATTTTCTTTAATTATTATTTTTATTATTTTTGACAAAAAGTAAAAAATAAAACATTTGTAATGAATTATTATTTATTAATAAAAGATACTAAAGGGGGACAAAAGTGGAAATAGTTGTTTAACAGTGTTTGCTGACCCACAAGTGGCTAAATCTATTGAGTCACAACTCAAGATGTAGGAGGCATCATCCCAAAAAAATAGGTCACAACTCCTAGTTGAGTTCTAAAGATAAGAAGGCTCATAAATGACCAAGTCCTAGGAAAAATACTATATAATAGTATGTCCGTAAGAAAGAAGGAGGTTGGCATTGGATGGGAATTAAGTGATAAATATGAGAGCGCAAGAGATGGCACATTGAAGGATTTTTCTGTTGTGGTCCAACGAAGAGGCTCAGGGGTTCTAGAGAAAGTAACTTGGATGCTTTGTGAGTTTAGTTGGGAGGAATGACTTTTCCACTTTTGTTTTCCCAACAGTGGTTCCATGTTCTTATTATATGTTCTAAATTTACAGCTGATGGTTTCAATTCTAGATCTAGAATTGTTAATGTAGCTCCTAGTATGCATCAATTAGTATAGCTTAGTTATGTTTTGATTATAAATGTTAAATGACAATTAGGGAAGTTATTATATCATGAATCCATACCTGAGTTAGGATTTTCTTTTTCTTTACTCATTTATATGGTGTAAATTAGAATTATGTACTTAATCAATATGTTGTCGAATTATATCTATTCCATTCCTATTTGACATATGCAATTTTAATGGATTATTGTACTATTTTCTTTCTTATAAATTTCCTAATTTGTGAGTTAAAATTGTTAGTATGTAGAATAACCAGATATTCTAATATTTTTTGTATAAACCTAAATATCTCATATTTTTGGCAGAGTGAGGAATAATCTCTATTCCATTCCTTTCAACACCAATACTATATGCTTATACAATTAAAATATATAACCTAGTTCTTTACATATATAGTATTACTTTAGTATATAATCATAAGATTTTATTAATGTACAAAATAGATATGTCATAAATAAATCTACAGTCACAGATTTATCTTCTATTCTTTTAAAAATAATATTATACAAATAAATCCGTTTGTTTTAAACCCCTACAGAACGAACATATTTTAATATATAAACAATGTTTTATAGATCCAAGTAACCAATCATAACCGGATCGAAGATCCAAAGTAAATAGTCACCCACGGGATTGTTATAACTAAGATTTAACATATTTACTAAAATCCTTTACCGATCTAGAAGTAAACAATTTGTAATAAAATTTAATGTATTTGAGTAAAATCCACAACCCAAATACAAAACAAATCAGAGAGGTGAAACATTCCTTGAAACATTCTTTTTCAAGGGCCGACGTTAAATCAAATGATTAGGGCAGTCGAGTATTAAATGAAATACGTTAAATAGATCCACATGAAATACAAACCAAGTACTCGATGTCACGATATCATTACACCAACGATATCGCTATTAAACTAATCTATAGAAATCGTGTCGTTCATATTAATTAAATACTAACTGAGTTAAAGATTATGGCTTTATGCCCATGTTAAAATGGATGCCATCGTTATATAAAAAAAATTAAATCAAGATACTAAAAAAATAGTGCTATAGTAATCATAATAAACCGTCCTACAGGTTAAACAAATAGATCATCTCTCTGAACTGAACACATATATTTCAATTAAGAAAATGTTATCAGATACATTCATGGTCGTAAGACCATCGAAGGATGGTAGCCATTAAATATAAAATATGAATAGCTAATTACTGCACAGAAAATGTAAATACCCCATGGGTCGAATCCAGATAAAGTATTATGGTCATAAGTCCATTCTTAATGGCTGCCATTATAAACAAATTTTTAAACATAAATACATTTCACAGTAAATATCGTAAGGGTCAGTCCCTATAACAATAACAATATACAAGCATAAATTGCAAGGAAAACTCATAACATTAATCACACATACCCTAGGTTCGGGTTGTTCTGTTAAATAAAATCACATACACAAAAGAGGTTGTGAGACCATCCAGGATGGATTCTGCCTTCTTGTCATAAACCACTATTTAAAAACTGTAATATTACAGGATTAATTCCATCTGAGATAGCACCCAAATCCTATCAAAAAGGTTAAGAAGAATTTTAAAACATCTAAATTAATTTCCAAGGAAAATGGTTTCAAAGCTTCTCTAAGGCAAGTTAAAACCCTAAGGGGTTTTAATTACGACCTTGTTAAACAAAAGGGGAACTTCTCTTAAATTGGTGTGGCTTCCACTCTCCACCCTATGCTTGTACCCAACGTTACCTGCAACCAAATTATTTACACGAGTCAGTGATTGTGGATTGTTTCCATAATAAAAGGAATAATAAACGAAAGTTTTAAGGCATAGTTTACCTGGGCATTTCAAAACACATGCCAGGGAGGAGGTGACCTTGTTAACTCCCTCTCCAGTGCCCTCAACCTGCAAAATTGAAAGTTAGAATTAAAAATGAAATTTAATAACAAAATGAAAAAAAGGAAAGTGTTTAACCCTTACTTTCTTACCTTGGTGATTTGCAGAGAGGGTCGGGGGTCAACTCCTTTGGAGTTTCCCTTATCCCTCCTCTTCCTACAACCACAACAAATTCTTATCAGTAAACTTGTGAAACATGAATATATAACAACTAAAACAAAAATACGATTTCCAGGACATTTCCTACTTGTTAGCAGATATTTTGCGTGGACGAAGTAATGGCATACTTTGTTGAGACGTAAGTGTTGGAAAGAAGACCGCCGAGAAAGCCTTGGGAGCCCGAAACACCTTGTAATGGGTTAGTCACAATAAAATTAACACAACGATAAAACCAGAAAACTTAATGCCATAACCATGACCACAGAATAGAGCTTCAGCTCTCGTTGATTACAGACCAAAACAACCAATGCAATAACGAGGGTTCTAACAAGAAGAAACCTTTTAAAAATCTTGTAAACCCTTAAATTCATACCCTACATGTGCAAGGCCGAGATCACTTCTTGAGCCAGCTCAAGAACCTGGTTGTGCTATCACCTCATATCCAGGACAATTTTTAACTCAACCAAGGTACCACTTTTAATACACGGCTAGAGAAATCATGGCCCGAAATCATTGCATGCATGTTTTAATATCAAAGTTCGAACCATGCAATAAAACTCTGAACAATCAAGCCATATAATATGTTGTATGAAATATGGTGTAAACCATGTCAAACCAAACCTTTTATATTATGCCAAGAACCATTGCATCTTAAAACAAAAACGTGTGTGTTATATTATAATGAAGGTTTACACCATGGTAGGTACCATATCATTATTACAAACCGCAAGTCATCGTGCTTAAGTGGAGGGTCACAAAAATACCATAAGCTTAGGCTATGGTAATGCCTAAGGAATTTAAACCACTTTAACAACCATGTTACATAAGGGATGGGGTCTAAATATTCTCTCAATCCTTTGGGCAATTAAGGCCCTAATAAAAACAATTAAAGTAAGAGCAGGAAAACTGAAAACATCACATGTGAGTAGAGATGGATGTTTCGAAAGGAGTTGTCCTTTTCCTCGATAGATGGAGCCTAACATAATATAATACACAGGATGAATACATTAATAACTTGATTAAGTTAGAACATGAGTAATCTACTAGTAAATTACTGTAAAATCAATGCATATAAAATCTTTTTTATTTTAAAAATTTTGAGGTGTGTTACAATCAACAACCTTCAAAGGGTACACCAGTGTGAGAAATCAACAAGCTTGAAAGAGTCAAGAAATTATTGTAATCGAACAACGACAAAAATTATTAAATACAATAAAATAAAGTGTTTCTCCCATATATCATATTCAATAATATTGGTTCAATATTTTAGATAGTCTCTACTTGAACAACCCCATAACCAATAAAATATTCAGTAATATTGGTTCAATATTTTAGATAGTCTCTACATGAACAACCCCATAACCAATAAAATATGAACACGTGGATTGTTACACTATTCAGCCCACTAATAATCAATTATTACACCATAAACAATTAAAATTAAGCCGCGTGGACTCTTAAACCATCAATTAATGAATATTTGTTGTACCAAATTACATGTCCCTTTGAGTTTTTGTTAGCTACTATTTACCTGTTCCAAACACCAATGCATAAGATTTGTTGTCAAGCGTTGTCATTGATGGTTGATGGAGTAACCACGTTTTGAAAAAGAGATGAGTTGTCGTCTAAGTGGTGGGAATTTTTTATCACGAGGTCAGCTTTAATTATCAGAATCAGTGTGTGTTTTGCGTCTTAAACTGAGAATTGTTAGAATAATATATATCAAAAGTTATTTGTTAAAAAATAAAATATATAAAATGATAATCATATATAACTGAAAGGGAGAAATCAAGAACAAATTGAGAAACACATGAAGAATTAATGGTTTGATTATTGTGAAGTAATTTTTTTTCAAGGTAATGGAACATTTCTTATGCTCTTTCTGTTGTGGTAGTCTATTTAATGTTGCCTCAAAATTATTCTGGGCTATTAGATCTCAAATTAGGCTTCAAATTTGAAATCTTCAATGCCCTTCAGGACCCATTTTACCCTTCATAGAAGGGCACAACAATGTTTTCCATGCAAAAAAAACTTTATTTTGTATCAAGCTGTTCAATAATGAAATTTGCCATTATTTTGTAGCTTTGCAATTGAAGGGTTGCTCCAATTTTCACCCATCAAATTTTTAGATGGTTGAAAATGGATGATTAGGAAGCAACAAAGGAAGAAGCCAAACCTAGTTTCCATGCATTCCATCAACATTATTTATTAAAATATAAGTCATGAAAAAACTTTAAAACATTTAAAATTAAGTTTAAATATTAGTTCCTTGTTAGAGGTAGTTGCTTCTATTTGGTTGCTTGATGCTTGGTGCTCAATGCGGTGTGAATTATGGAAAATCCATTGAAAATTAACTAGGAACACATTGGCAACACAGAACTTAACTTTCACAATCCTAGATAATTTATGGACCCAAATACGATTAAATTATATCTAAATTCATACGTGGACAAAATTACGTGACAAATTGAAGCCTTTAATTATTAATCAAACGATATTGTACACAAGATATGGATGGACTCTTGGCTGGAGATAGATGTATTTTTTCAAATATCATTTCTTTAAGAAAATGGAAATAAGTTTTTTAATGTTTATTAATTTGTTTTAGTACTATAATAATCCTTGCTAATGCCACTTATGGAATTTAGTAATTGCGGTTTTTTTTTTGTTATGATATGACTTGGAAATGGTTTCTATTGAGTTTATAACATTTTTTAAAACTTTAATTATATGCTTGTATCACCCAGTACATGTACAATGACACTAGTATTAACTACACATATGTAGGTTATTATGAATAACATGATTGGTATGATGAAATACTTTAAGAAAAAATAGCATGCCTACATTTTAGAAGAAGATTTAAATTCTCATTTCCTAGGATCATATGAGGGCTGCATTTTCATTATTACTCTTCCTTTGAGAATATCATCCATTTTCTTGAATTTACATATGGGGATTTCCATGATTAGTGTAGTCCATATGCCATCGAGATATTGTGCAAGCCTTGAAAATTTTTCTCCCTGACCTTATCTTCGTTCAGGTTTCAAATCCTTCAAATCCATTTTTTGCAAATCCATGTCTAGTTTATTGTATGCAACAATTATCACTTGTTGGATGGCATGTGTGATACAATGTGATGTTGTTATTCTACTAGCCATGGATTCCTAATTTCATTAACAATGCCTAGTCTTAGATCCTCGAGGCTTGCAAAAGAAATGAATGAGACTGCACAACAAGATATTAATGGACCAAAATGGTACAACAAGATTTTCAAACTCTAACAACAGAGAGTGGGACGGATGGGAATCATAGGTACATACTCTTAATTTGGTATCGATATATGTTGTAGTTTTTTGCTAGAAAATTTGTCCAATATGAATGGATTTGGATGATAAAACTTCCCAAAATAAGGTGATTTGATAACTCTTTCTTTGAGGTTCAATTTGATGGATCTGAATCTCTATTATATTAACAAATGTGATATAGAAATGCTAGGAATATATACCTTTCCATTCTTTGCACAAGGTTATAACCAATAATCATGTGTGACACACATTGCATTCCTAAGCACCAAGCATTAACTGGAAATCACCTCTTGTAAGTTGGTATCCTGGTAGCAAATAAAATTAATTGAAAATCACCTGTGGTAAGCTGGTAGCATGGTACTAAATAAACACTTTGATGATGGTCGTGTATCACTAGTAGAAAATGAGAAATTAATGACTAAAAAAAGGACTAAAATCAGGCTATAAATGACTATTTTTGAGTCGGTGACTAATAGTAGCAAATTACCACTATCTTATAGCTAGTCGTATTTCACTAGTCATTAATA